>JANHGC010005583.1:98695-126356 GCA_027560395.1 Boaedon fuliginosus | reverse complement strand
ATTAGCTCTGACAATTAGCTCTGACAGTTAAACTCAACAGCGTGCCCAGTCCTCTTTCAAACTTTCCTTTCAAATGCAATCTGTATGGAGGGGGAAGCGAGGGGGAAAGATCTTCTTTTACATTATTTCCTGGAACAACAACAATCTGCTACAAAATTACCCCACCCGAGTGATTGTGCGCTACTTTGTAGCGCTTCCTTTCACCTTCTCGATCTCCACCAAGAATAAAGAAAAACAGCAAAGCAGCTTCTGCGGGCTGTGTGCTACTTTGTAGCGCTTCCTTCCTTCTCCTTTCTCGATCTCCACCAAGCATAGAAAAAAAACAAATCAGCTTCTGCAGGCAGCCAGCCAGTCCTAGTCTCCTGTCTTCTATTGCACCAACTCACTATGTCCGGATCTTCTCAGTGTGATATTTATTGAGTCCCAGGCTCCGCCATTCCAGCTCACACATGGAAATCGCTCCGGATCCCCTTCTCTCTCCTCATTCGTGCACACCTACTTCTGCTCCGTACTTTCCCTTGCCACATTTCCCTCGCCGATCAGGAGCCTCGCTTTCACTTCAAATTTTTTTTTTCACCCTCTCCGATCTCACCACTCTACCCAAGTTATGATGCCTGTTATCTTCCAGCTTCCTGATCTACAGCTTAGTCACGGCTTTGGGTCGGCCATAACTGGCCGTCTTCTTACCTCGATTGCTCTCCGGGGGGGGGGGGTCTCCTCATCGAACGTGCAGGCTTTGCACTACCCACACCGTGCTGATGGCTTCCCCACACCTTCACTGACCTCTCCGGGGTTCGTGAATGCCCTCAAGGGGCACTAAATCGAGGCAAAACGTCATCAAAGAGGGAGCCTCTTCCCTCTCCGCTCCGAACACCGTAATGTCACATCCAGGAAGTCAATGTTACTTTTCCATTACTTTCTTAACTGCAAATAGTGGATGTATGAGATGGAGTACCTGTAAATACCAATTATTTCTGTCAATTGTAAGACGAGACAACTGTTTCAGAGATACATCTTCCTTACATGTCATAGCAATAATTACAGAGCTGGAAATCCCCTATCAATTTGTTCATATCAAGTTCAGAAAATCTGTCTTATCTACCACTTTTAGCTACATGTCTCCATAAAAATATTTAATGTTTTAAAAAAATATTTTTAATTTTAATAATTGTTTTAATAAAAGTAATGCTGCACCCAAAATAATGGAGATCTTTATTGTGTCCTCGCATTTTCTTATAATATATTTGGTTATTTTTTTCTTTGAAGGTAATTAAGAAAAAGCATATTAACTTAGGAAGACAGCCAGCCAGATATAAAGATAGGATGAATCTATAATTTTTCTCCTTGATTTTCAATGCACATTTCTAGACAGACACCCTCTGTGTACTAAAAAGATAGAGAGATAAATGCTGGAAATAAAGTAATTTTGTTGATTCCTGTGCAGGGAAGAGCATGTACAACGGAATGCTGAACAGATAGTGCTATTGGATGTCAAAATGCAACTAACTTGTTGAAAGCAATCAAACTTGATTTCTGGAGATTCCATAGAAATGTCCATGTTGTTATTATTATTATTTAAAACAACATGGAAGAGCCTTGCCATTGCCACCTTTCAGTTTTGACTTCAAGCAAGGTCACCAAGGTCAGCGATGGACTATCAGTTGCTGAGATATAATTATTGTTTTACTATCTCAATTTATAAGATTAAAGGGAAAGAAAACAATACACCAACCCAGGTGACAGTGTGCAGTATGCCACCTTATTCTTATGATGTCAATGCTTCTGACATAAGGTACCTTGCTGTCCTCCATACTGCCAGCCACATGGAAAGGCACTTTGCAATAGAAAGAAAGAAAGGAAAGGAAAGGAAGAGAAAGAAAGAAGAAGAAAGGAAAAGAGAAAGAAAAGGGGAAGGAAGGAAAGAAGGAAAGAAAGAAAAAGGGAGGAGAGAAAAAGAAGAGAAAGAGAAAGGAAAAGAAAGGAAAAAAAGAAGAGAAAGAAAGGAAAGGAAAGGAAAGAAAGAAAGAAAGAAAGAAAGAAAGAAAGAAAGAAAGAAAGAAAGAAAGAAAGAAAGAAAGAAAGAAAGAAAAGAAATTGATCTGTGTATCCTCCACCCTCCTCTGTTGTTGATCGAAAATTACAGTTCTAGGAATTACGTTGAACCACTCCGCTAAAAAAAATAAGACTGGATCAATGTTGTTCTCATTATCATCATATTATATCATTACTATTACTTTCTATTTTCAAGGAAAGATTCTTAGAAGCTTTGCATATACTAGATGGGACACCCACATTCCAAACAGAGTAGAGTTTTGAACAGGCAGTGTTTGAAAAGAGATGAATAATTTGCATGTAAACCATTCAAGTTTTATTGTTTTATCTCTTCCTCATTTCCCCTCCTCCCCCTTGTTTTAACCTGGACCAAGAAGAAATAAACCAGACTCTTAAAGTTCTAGTTTTTTGCATTTGTCACCCAGAAATTTTTCCTTTGGCAAACCTATTAAAATGAATGGGATCTACTGTATACCATCATATGGTGATTGTAGGTTTCAGTTACTTCACCGTTACTCAGATAGAATCTGGGGACAAATCATGGTTTCCAAAAATTGGAAAACATTGCCAGAATGGTTAATAATTTAATGGTATGCTTATTCCTGATAGATTGGGACCCAGTTTAGAAATGTTTGAAATGTATGTATTGAAAGACTAGAGATACTGGACTGCATTACACAAAATTTTCATTGCTCCCTTTGTAGATAAGAGGCTATAGAGCAGGCAAAAAAACCCCTGCAAAAATTGCCTCTTGGCAGATTTGGGCCTTTTAAATTGAAAAACAGTAAGTTAAACATATTTTGAGGTGATTGTGGATCTGGCTTTTGACATGCTATGAACGTCTTCCTGAAAGTTTTTTTTTATATATATTTAACTTATTCATGTTTGGCTACCAGTATTTTGCTGTTTTAGCATTCTATGTTTGTATATGTATGTAGTTTTGCAGTCTAAAATGAGAAGCCATTGTAAATCATAGCAGTATAATACACATATTTTCTTCGAAATTTCTGCAGAAATATAAAATAATATTAAACTTTCTAATGCTATTTTTATTTTTGTGGTTATGCTAATTCAGCCTTAATGAAAGGTATTAAAAAACTACATTAAGAAGAAGCAACTGTTGTGAATATTGCAGTAATGCAAAATTTGTTTATCTTTCTGAGGATATATTTAAAAAATAGAAACTTGCTTTTGTTAAAGAATTTCAACTTTAGCATTGTTGACCTTCTTTCTGTAATTATAAAGTTTAGTTATTTAACTGGTGAATGAGTAAAAAGTATTGAATTTTGATTATTTAAAAAAACACTATATCTATTAATATTTACTCTTAGGTAAAGATAAGTATAATTGTTTGGTTTTAATTTCTTGACCCAATACAGAAAACCGTAAGCACAGGCAAAAGGCTGTAACATGTTTCCATATTTTCAGAGATGCATCCAATAAAGATGTGAACACATAGCATTCAACAGATCATAATAGTTTCCTATCCACTTATTTTTGAATATACAAATATATCAGATTTGGTAAGCATTTAATCCTCTGGACAGGGGTAGATGCACAAAAAATTACCTTGCACTGGAACCAGTACGATACTATATGTTGAATCTTGTTGCTAAACCAATTTTAAGAATTGATCAATAGTGTCTAAAATCCCAGTAATACTGATCCAGATGTTCTCAACTTTCCATGTGGGAACTATCTGCATGCATACACAAATACACATTCTCCATAACCAAGTATTATTTCACGTGAAAACTGATTCCTGGCTTGGTATATTTTTTTAATATATACCATTTTCCAATTAAAATGTATGTGACCATGGCAATATATAACTATGTATGCCATGTTCATGTATGTATTGTAAATTGGTCTTGTGGTTCTTTCTGACATTTGTTGAAGACATTCCATGTTATATTAAAACATTTCCTCTTGTTTAACACAGTTGTGATGTTATATGATGTTAACTTCTTATAATTTGAAAGCAACAGGTCTAAGAGTAGAATAGACCTGTTTCCATTATCTTGCACAATGTATGGGAGTAAAATCTGATGCCATAGAATCAAAAATACAATCAGGATTATCAATGGTATACAATTTTCTTTTTTAATTAAAATTGGTGAGGAATGGGGTGCAAGATCACAATTTTTCTTGTTCCCTTTAAAGAGTTCTATTTGATATAGCACTTTTGATCGAATTATTTTGAGTTTCAGTCTTGTCCCTGGTTGATCTATCAAAGATAAAACGGCTTTATTCGAATTCTAAAGGATAGTATTCAAAATTCAGGTATCAAATAGGAACAACTTATTTTAATAAACTGTGATGGCCTGGAGGCTTTTAAGTCAAAAAGTAGTGGCTATTGAGCAGTAATGCTTAGCTGTTTATTTTATGAAGACTCGGAGAAATCTATGTAAGACAGAGTTCATTATTTAAATTTAATTCCAAAGAATTATAGAATGTAAAGATTGGAAGAGATTTCTAAATCCAACTCCCATCCAATCCAGCCTCTCTTTATATGTCTTCAGCAAAAGAAAACCTCTCAAGATAGTGTTTTCTGTTCTTGAAGAGTTCATACCATTGGGAAATGTTTACTGATGTCCAACTAAAATCTAGTTCCTTGTTCTTTAAATCCATTGTCCTGTTTTATGAAAAGCTATGAATAATCCTGTGCCATTTTTTTACTCAAAAACCTTAATATATATGAAGATAAGCTAACAATGCTTCCTTTTCCAGGGTGAATGTCCCGATAGCATCCAAACTTTCCACATAATTTTTTTCCTTCACTAAGATCTTGGTTGCTCTGCTGCGTCAGTTTGTTAATGTCCTTCTAAAATGTGGTGCCTAAAATGGAATGCTTATGCAATATTGATATCACAGTTTTCTCCAGATGGTTCAACCTATATTTTATATTTGCTTTTTTTTTTTTTACATTTTTTTCCACTGTTAGCTCCTGGTCATCTTGTGATCTATAAGACGTCCATATGCTTTTTGCATGCAATTCTATCCAGTACGGTTCCCCACATCTTGTCCCTTTGATTTTTCTTATCCAAATGTAGAATTTTTTATTGTTCCTGTTTTTTTCTGTGCAACATTCTCATTTTTATAGAACCTCCTGAATTCTAATTCTATCTTTAAAAGGTTTGATATCCTCCTGTACAGTGGTGGTATTCAGCCAGTTCTGACAGGTTTGGTAGCGATGATTTTGACTGGTTCGGAGAACCGGTAAATACTACCTCTGATTATCAACTCTGTCATTTTTAATATAAAGTTCAGCGAAATCTAGTCTAATATAGATTAGTAATTTTAACCCTTTTGCTTCCTACAGTTCTTAATTTGGACAAAATCAAATAAGTTATTAAGTTATTAAGGTTTGTTAATAACATGGACAAAGACATGAAATAAATCGTAACTTTTAAAAATTAATTTTCAGGCCCAATCCAGATCAGAGCCCTCTATTGTATAATTAAGTGGTAATGTAGAAAAAATAAGTTTTAAAATTGCTGCTCTTAGACCAAAGGATTGGTTCATATACTTCTCTTTGGGGAAAGAAGGAAGGAAGGAAGGAAGGAAGGAAGGAAGGAAGGAAAAGGAAAAGAAAAAACAAGAAAGAAAAAAAGAAAAAGAAAAAAGAAAGAAAAAAGAAAGTAAAAGAAAGAAAAAGAAAGAAGGAAAGAGAAAGAAAAAAGAGAGAGAGAGAGAATACCAGTTGGAAATAAAGTTGCAGCTCATATGTAGAAACATGTATTTAATGATGTAAAACATGGGTGTCAAACTCGCCAAGTCACATTGCCATCACATGATGTATCGCGATGTTTTTCACTTCACACAGCTGGGGTGGGCATGGTCTGCATGTGACGCATCCGGCCAATGCCAGTTTGACATCCTGATGTAAAAATTCAGCTGTGATAATCATCATCCCAGCTTTCTTCTTTTAAAAAAAATGATTTCTATTAGAATCAACACCGCTTAACAAAAAAATGACAGATGGAGCTTTCATGTACTTTCCATTGTGTATCCTGGACCTACTTTCTCCATATTTTGGATCTTGGCCAGTATTTATATTGCTTGTTTTACTTGTGTGATTCTATGTAATTCAAATTGAAGACTATTGATCTCTTAGGTTTTAATTGGCCTTTGATTTTAAAAGCATCATAAAATTCCTAAGTAGTTGTTTCACTAAAAAAATCCCTGTGTATTAAAATCAAATATAGGAATTGCTGGGTGTCAGGCAGCATATAAATTTAATAAATTATTATTTTTCAGAAACAATGTCTGTTACATCAAACCCTGTAAATTTATATTTCTATTTTCTTCAGTACTGAGGCTTAGCAGTTTTCTACAGTATAGATCTGGTCAAACATACCATTACATTCAGTGAGGCTTATTCTCATATACGTGGAGATAGGTTTGCATCTTAAATTGATAGTAAAACAAGCAAACAGAAAAAAGATTAGGTTTTAAGCTATTATCTTCGGATAAATGCAGAGCTTTTTTAAAGAAAATAATATGGCATTGACAATGTCACTTTAGAGCATTGACTTTGTCAACAGAATCACTAGTTTCAAGTAAGTTATTTTTCTACTGTTTCTTTGCCCAATTCTGCCTACTCCAACTGCATGTTAAGTGCTAGGCAATCCAAATAATTTTTTTCCCTTGAGTTCTCATTGTGCAACATGAATTTCCAGATCTTAAGTTACTGTGAAGTTAGGATACGTCAGAAATCTCCTCTTTCATCACAAAATCCCATTTTGTGGAAGGGGCATGCAACAGCAGATTCCTCAATTCAAACATCTAAAGCTCTACGTCTTAAAAGATCTTGGTTATTTTTTCAGCCAGTTACAAAATAGAATACAATAAATTCATCCAAAAACATGAAATATATTTATTTACTTTAGCATGCCTCACAGCTTAGCTATTCCCTATTACATTTTTCTAAATATATTTTTAGGGCAAGCAATTATAAACAACTTAGCATGTAGATGCTCAGGGATCTGGTTTTAAAGAGCAAGATCCTATCAGAATATATGTGGGAATGCCCACTACACATTGCAGGAATGCCTTAAATCCAGTATGTTTTTTTCCAGATATCATTGGCAGGGAGCTCAGAAAAGGATATGACTACTTTAGGTCTTTTCAGGGGCTGCTCTCTCTGCACTTACCCATGCTGCATTTGTCCTTCAAAACTGGTTTTCTGCAGAACCCTATTAGTTAGTTTCTGATAAGACTGGAGTCTAGCTTTCAGCAATCATTATCTTCTCTCTTGCATTATGCATTTCTCAGATTCCAAGCAACATATTCCAGCCCTCCATTTTCTATAACACCATCTCAAATAAATTTGCTTGTGATGAACTTGGCAGAAAATTAATCCAGTTGACTGTGAAGGATTTCTCATCTTTAAATATTTGCTTTCACTTACCAGCTCGCTTCCTTCTCTGACATTTCAATTAGTGGCCATTCAAATATTTTCTGACTTCAGAAGGTCATTTTTGTTTTGTTCTTAACTGGATTTTGCCTCTTTAAAATCACTACTGTATTTTCCCCCTCTCATTTCCGACATATTTATTGGTTTTTATGCAGCAGAAATTGAATCCTGCTGTAACCTATTAAAATATTATTAAAGCTTCCCTGATCAAGGCTTTTGCTTTGTTTGTCTGGAAAAAAAAGGTATTTACTATTTTCCTTTATCCCAGGTTGAACATCTGAAATCAAAGTCCAGGTTTATAATGAGAAATATTTTTTGTAATACTTAACGTAAAATCGTGATTGCAATATAATAATTAGATCAGCCCAGTCTATGTTTCAGAAAACGATTGTCTAATGGACAAAAGAAATCTGAAGCACTTTTTTTTCATCATTCAGAACTCGTAAGTCTTTTATACCTTTTCTTTTTTTTATTGCCAGATACAATTGGCATTTCGATCTTTGCCTGATGTAACTAAGGTTTTACCCTTTTTAAAAATTGATTCAAATAGGAGGAGAGAAGTCATTATTTTGAAATTTTACAAATCTGTTCTTTCCTCCCAAACGTTTTGTGACTAAAGCAGCTGACGCCTCTCTCTTTCCTCTCTGGTGTGCCAATAGAGGTGGGGGATTTTGTCATGCAACCATTATTTATTGCCTGAAAATAGCAGTCAAATTTCAATGAGTACAAATGGAATTTTTTTTCTTATCCAGTTTTGGCTTATTTTAATGGCTTTAAGTAACGGCATTACCCCTTTGTTACTGCTTCCTAATCTGTCAAACAGGGAATTTCCTATGGTCTGATGAAAAATTGGGTCATGTAGTTATGTATGATTGGTTTTCTTAAAACCCTTCCCACCCTGAAGGACCCTCTAATTTCCTTTCTTTATGATGATGGATCTATGTACTATCTTAAAGATCCACTGAAAATCTTTAATCAAGGTGCATCCTGAAGAAGTGGTTTGATGATGAAGGATATCCAAAGCTTGTGGGTATTTCTGTCTATTAGGGTGACTTATAAACAGATCTGTCGGCAATTACTATTGTTTGTCCAATACGCCTCTTTTAGCAATAATTGTGGTTTCGCCCCTAATGATGAGTTTCAGGATTTTTCTTTCACAAAGTACAGGACCGTGGGGAAACAAATATTGGTTCACAGGGACTGTGATAATGCTGCCGCTCAAATTTCCATGCAGTAGCAGTAAATCAAATGTTGGGGGCAATGATCTGTTTAAAAAATATTGTGCGTTCATGGAATATATGGCAAGGGAGACTATATATTGAACAGATGATTGAAACTGAATGAGTGTATCTATGCAAAGGTAGATCATGAGAAAGAGTAATTCTGACTACTGTAATTGGGGACATTCATTGAGACTCTTCAGTCACATTCCAATATATATATTTAGGACTGAAGACCAAATATAACGGTACTGGTTTTAATTTCACCCAAATATATATCTCAAAATCTAGTTGAATGTTGTTAGAAGGTAGGTATTCTTCTCCATTTTAAATTAGAATTGGAATATAATGTATAATTATATTCTTATTGATGAAATACAAGTAATCCGCAGATAATAGAAACAGGTCATTGCCTTATAATTTGATTTTTCGGCATTTTGGTATGTGTACCATTCATCCATGCAAGTATGTCACTGTCCTTTTCTGCATGCTCAAAAAAGGCAGCAACCATTTTTCATTTATCTAAACCACAGGTTATGTAACCTAGGAATCGCTTATAATGAATTTTCTATACCAGGAGAGGATCAAACCACAATAGAAGCATCTTCTAATTCTTCCTTGTCTGTCCATGCTTATGAGTTTCCCACTGCATCTGATGGATTAAATGGGCACTTGGCCTTGCACAGAAGGCACTTATATTGTATGCTTCAATTGTAAGATGTTCTCTTGGACTTTTTCCCATTTAACAATTCTAATATCCAAACAATTCATACATTTCAAACACGGTGACTAATCAAAAAGAAAAAGCAACAGATCAAACAGATTTCTGCACTAAATGTAGATGCATGAAAGGGTGAGTAGTAGGGGGAAATTGTATCTAGTGTACAGATAGTTCTTTTAGCTTTGACTAATTTCCTACGTGTGTTGTGGAAATCGGATGGTTCTGATTCTAATGATGTTTTCAGACAAAAGCTTGTAGTGCTGTCAAATAGTCCCATCCAACTATTCCAATTTTCCTACTGTGATAAACAAAAAGTGGGTGATGTATTCCAAAACATGAGTAGGGTGTATTACATGCAGAGCTATGATGTCTTAGTAAAATTCCATAGGCAAGGCACGGCAAGCCAAATTGCATTACTTCTTGGAAATATCTTTGGTGTTCTTGTTCCAGGATCCATCCAAAAATTTATCAGAATAGAAGTCTTTACCTATTTTTTCTGTTGAATGAGTGGCATACATAATATTTTAATTAAATATTCAAGACTGTTCATATGTTTAGCCCATAACATTCCAAGAGTAGTAAGCAACATTAATGCAGAGATCCAGTTCAAAGGGTAAAAATACATCAGAGTATGTATGAATACATGTATAGCAACTGTCATGAGCACTTAAACCAAACATGCATTTTCTTGGGCTCACATGGCAGCTGCAGCTGTTATACCTCTAAATTGTATGATATTGTTTACATCATATGTACAAATAGTCCCACAAGAAGCCTAATTCATCTGTACAGAATACTACAATATTTGAGTAGATTTGTTTACCAATGAAGTTACATTTTCACCTAGGATATTGAAATAAGTGACTTTCCCCATGTCAAAAATAATTGTCTAAATGTTATGCTTTGTCTAAGCTATATGTAAAAAGAATGTCAAAAAATAATAAATTCAATTTCTAAACTATTATTCACAAAGATTTCTGTTTTCAGTGTTTGAGGATCAGACAGAAGGTAAATACAGTGGTAAGGATACAAAATTGTATGATTGTTACTTTTTTCTTGGTGGCACAATGTTCTGATTTTTTACATTTTTCCTTTAATATTCATACACCTGTCTATGAAGCAAGAGACTTCAAGATTTTTGTGAATTAACATTCCTGCCTTGCTAGACAGAGAGTCTCCTAGTAATCTCTGTATATTAACTTTTTTTTTTCCACCCTTAACAATATTGCTCAGAAGTAGGCGCAAATGCCTTCAGAGATTTCCTGGTAGATCTAAGAAAGCACTGGCTGTCTAATGGGATTTCTTTGAAACCATATGCCTCAAGTAGTAATAAAAGTATTAATTTTGGTTAATATTACGCAAGTTGGGGAAAGGACCTGTTTCCTTTGCCCAGGAATATATAAACATTTGTTTTATTTTTGTATAATTCAAGTTGTCATGAACTGTCACAGAAAAATATAATACATACTTTGTATTAAATAAAACTATATTCTATTAAACTATTATAGGGATTATTTGGAGTAAGGAATAAAATCAAAGATAGCTTTTGATTACAGAACATGAAAACACACTGTGAATAACCTCTAGAGGGTTATAAGGGCATTTTTTTCTAGGTTTGGTTTGAAAGACAAATTTGTCTTAGTTTCCAGTTGAAGGCAGTTAAAGGCAGTCTACAAATGCATCTTTTACTATTTTGATGTAAATTATTAGTATGTTGTCCTGCAGAATTCTGTGCCCACCCTTCTTGCAGTTCAAAATGTGTCAGGTATCTCAATTGTTCAGCTGGTTACAAGGTTGCTGCAGGATATGGTTTAAAGAAAGCCAAGTTGGTGGCAATACCAATGTGATAGAATCTCCTATTTTTATATATGAGTCTTCAATCACATCATCATGGCAGCCATATTGACTTTTTTGGCTATATCCTGTGGACTCCTTTGGCTAGGTACATTGTTGTTAAGGAACAAATAGTACATTGACTGTTCACACTGACATTAACAAGGACTTGAAGTAAGGACTTGAATAGTCCAAATTTTGGAAGCAATTTTGTGATGTTTACTTTTTTCCTGTTTGCATAATGCTTGTAATGCTATAAAAATGTACATATCTGAAAGGAAAAACCACCAAATGAACGTCTCTTTTTTTTAAATTAAAAATTATAATAAGAATTATTCAGCTTTGTTGTGTGGTTTGTTTTTCACAGCTATGCAGCAAGACAATGAGAAATATGTTGTTTTTCTGAAAAGATAACACTGATAATCTGGAAAGTTAGTAGGAAAAAGCTGTTCATAAACATTGCAGTTGCGCATATGTATCTTGCATTGAGACTTGTGACATGAAGCCATAGATTAGTTACCTTTTACAGCAAAACAAAGATGCAGACAGTAGCTGGCACTGCTAATTGGGCAGCATGCCCTTCATATAAAGAATGACCAATGGATATCAGATGGAAATTGTTATGTGAAAAGAACAGCACTAACCATCTGCTCTCAATTTTCTTCATTGCTTTCAAATCGGCAGGACAAAAGCTGGAGATGATGAAAACAGGAATATGTGAGAAAAGGAGGGAAGCACTATGCTTTTAATTTAAAGAAGAATAAAAATGTCCTGGTAATGTTTTAAGAAAAACGATGTGAAATCTCTGGGACTGAGCTGATGTTCCATGCTTAACTTACCTGGGGATATGTCCACTGAATGCAGTAAAATGTACTTCAAAGCAAGCATGTGTAAATGATTTGCATACATCATTGGTTTTGATGTCAGTGTTGCTGTTCCACAATACGCCTGGAATTTTTCTGAAGTCAGTGGCAGTTTTCCTTTATTTTCTTTAGATGCTAGTGTTAAATAATAGCATTCCCCCCAGTGGGCTTCATGTCAATAATTCTGTAAAATTCATAACTTGAACAGTCTGACTGAGGTTACTGAATGCAGCAACTATCATCTTTGCAACATGTCGTTTGAAAAGAACATTAAGCATGTTAAATCTTCATGAAAAACAATAGGAGAGCTACCACCAATAGGAGAGCTACTGGTGAGTGAATGCAAATAATGATCACAATGCTTTTGTGGCACCTTTAGGACAAAATAATGTTTTTAAAAATGTTTTCCTTATGATAGATCAACCCAACTGCACTTCTTGAATATGATCACCAGTGTGTATTCTTCTTATAAATTCAAAGCTTGAATTATATTTATTTTTTATTTTGGAGGATTAGATAATATTTTTTCCTTTAATTATTTCTGTTTTGAAAGGGTAAAGCTGCATCTCATATTTATAGAAGGTCACTAAAAATTGCTTTTATTGTTTACTCAATTTTTTTCTCAGAATAAATCCAGAGGCGAGAAACATGGAATGTTGAAGTTGACAAACACCAGCAGTAAATGCTTGTTTTTCATATCCTTTTACGATCTCTCTTGTTTTCCCAGATTATATCCTTAAAAAAAGCTTAACATGTTCAATTTTAGGATATGAATCATGCTCTTATTAATGAACTGGCCATTATTTAGTATGGAGCATTAGCCTTGTATTCAGAAAGATCAGCTACAGTCCTCTTGTGATTTTCACCTGTTATAGCTAATGTCAAAGAAAAACTCTGCTGGAGATCTTATAAAGATACAATCAGTCAGAGTAAGTAGGTCAAACCTTGATGAATTTGGACTCTGCCCTTGAGTAAGGCAGTCCTCAATCCCAAAGTTACTGTCCTTTAACTAGGGATACATATTTCCTTTAGAGCCCAGGGCTATGAACAGCCCAGGACAAATTAAAAGCGATACCATTTTAAACTAATTAAATGTAGTTAATAGACTAGTCTGTATATGTTTAATAATAAAAATGAGTTCCAGAGTTGGTGGGGGTTTCAGCCAAAACATTAATGGGTCAATAAAGGAAAGATTCTAGCCTGACCTTCTAATTTGATGGAGAGAGATAATTTGTATTGAAACTTTTTTAAAAAGGTAAAAAATAACACAAACTAATATAAAAGAAGGAGGGGGGAAGCAAAATGCAAGAAAGTAAACATTGAATATTTTTTTAAAGATATAAAGAAGTAGCTTGTGATAGTCTTCATAGCAGTTATAAGTACAATTAGATGGTGTTTTTTTAAAGGTATTCAAATATTAAAGAAGAGAATAGCTCTTACAAAAATGCTAAGGAAATGTGTTCAATATTCAATTCAGGTGTTCCTGTGCAATGTGTTCTAAAAATCTATTCCTCCTTTAGGGGCAATTTGTTCTACCTGGCTTCAAAAGATAATATCAAATGACCTTCTCTCTTGCTCTTTTTATTTGCCATTCCATTTTCATCCTTAAGTAGCACTAACACTTCTTCTGAGGATTTTGTTGCAATAATCTCAAAAAGTCCTCTTTACAGTGCATTCCATGGGGTGGAGGAAGACTGACTGGGGAAGTGAGGCAGGGTATAAATCTAATAAAATAAAAAATAAAAAAATAAAAAAATATTCCGTCTTAACTTTTCAAAATATGCAAAATAAACCACGATGGTGGCAATCTGGTAGTCAAAAGAGGCCAAAAGCTACAAATACTAACCAGGTGAATATCAGTAAATTTTATCTGATCATTTTCAAAACTGTCCTGGTGCTGCTTTTAATGTGCTAACTGTAATTCTTCCTGCACGTGTTTTGAAAATTTCTCAAACTTAAACCTATAAAAATAGTTTTGATTGTAGTCAGGTTCATCCTGGGTTTTAAATACTACAAGCTGCTACATCAACATGAAATACTTAAAGCTCAGGAGAACAGTAAATTTATCACATCCAGATGTGAAAAGTGCAGGTAGGGTGGTGTATCCTTTGATGTATTCAGTGTGGATCTTTGGTCAGCTCTGCTGCTATTGCCTTCCAGACATGTTGAGGCCATAACTGAGAGACTTTCCAGTCTTTGGCCATGCTAACTGAGAACTTTGAGAGATGAAGCTTCAGTATATTTAGTTAGCACCAGGATGGGAAAGCCAAGATTAGATGGAAAAGCTTCTCAGAATTGTACTTCAAAGGAAAAGAATAACTATTGTCTCTAAATATCAAATACTCTAAAATATCAAATACAAGAAAGCTATGTATAACATATTTTGGTTTGATGGCTTTTAGATATGATGGACAATCTTTTTTTTAAAGAGCCCACATTTCTTTAACTAGCTGATGTTCACTAAATTGATAATCAAACAGCAAAAGATGTAATCCATTATATTAACTGTGTTAATAATCAAAAGGTGACAAAAATGTAATATGGTTTAACATACTCCTCCTCTGAATAATGTTACATTTCCTGTCCTATAAGTGCTTCCCTAGCGCATGGTAAATAGGAGCAATACATTTTATCCTTGAATTTACAAACAATACTAGGAAAATTCTTGGAATAACTGGTGTCAGTTAATGGTAGATGATACATAGTTGGCTACTCCTAACATTCTGACTCAATGCAAGTCAGCTTCCCGGAGTCCTAAGAAATATTACTTTCATTATAACTGTTACAAAATAGTCCTTTTGTTTTTAAATCTTCAGCTACTATTGTACATCATGTTGTGTTTTAAAAAATATGAGTAGGAAGAGAAGCTGCATGCAGAGTTCTTATATTTTGCACAGTACATATCTGTTGTCTTTTTTTTCTCTTTACTCAGATATATTAACCTTGCATTTACTACTCAGAGTTATTAATTTCAGTTGACTTCAAATCTTAAGGTCAAAATCATTAATCAGAGTTTCTATCATTAGCTCAGTTTCTTTTTCTATTAAAAGATTGTGATCACTTACCTTTAATGAGTCATGAAGTTTGTAATCATTTTTTTTTCTTGGTATAAAATGCTAAACAGTAATTAGGACAGCAAAGTTTGGAGACTTTTTACTATAAAAATTATTTTATGTTGACTAAATAAAAACAGAAAATAACTATGTAGAGAAAAACTATTCATTGCTATCATCTTTATAGGAACTAAATTCTTTCATCAGAGCTGGTTCCCTTATGTAATTGCACCATTATGACTTTTTGCTGTTTGTTTTCTATACTACAGCACAGTTTTCTGTAAAATCATTCCAATCATAAAAACTGTTCATGGAGTTGATTTTGATTATGACTGTAGAGAACTGTTTAAAATGCATAATGACCACTTTGCACTGAGACCAAAACAGCAGTGCAGTTTCTATGCCCAAAAAATGTAATGTCTGCATATATAGCACAGATTCTGTCTTGTTCGCCTGGTTTCATATTCATCAGGCAATCGACATCATACACAATTGTGATTTCCCTGGAATTTTCCTGTTAAATTATGTTTTTAGTTGTGGGGCATATCCAATTGACAACCAAAAGTATAAATGTGACATCAGGAGAAGTTAGCATAGGATTTCAAAAGAAAGGAGCATCAGGGAAAATGGCAATTGTCTGTTGTAACTTTCTCCCAATTTGTATTTAGATCAATATTTGTGCTGAGTCCAATTACCAAGTCACATTTTTTAGGATCATTACACAGGCATTTATTGCCGCATGAGAGCCAAATGAACTGACGAGGACAAATGGCAGAAAGGCCTATAATTGAGTCCAGGTGTATTCACTATTATCACTAAAGCATTAGCATTGTTGCAAATGTTTTTTAAAAAAATACCAGCTTGAAAAAGGGAATAGAAACTATATTTCAGGGAATAGAAACTATATTTCTAAAACCTGGCCTCAAATTGTACCTTTTTTTTTTATTAAATGACATGCTTACAACTGTTGACAAGTTGACATTCTCAAAACTACTTTGTAAACTTGCATTCTTGTTTAAATAATTCTACTAATATAACAAATTTAAAGGAATATATAATTGAGTCATTAGGTGCCATAACATAATGAAAGCCCTTCCTTCCGGCATCTCACTGAAGAACAGGAATAATGACTGAAATTTTGAGAACATGTCAAAAAATGCTTACCCTTGTAATGAGCTATGTATCTGATACTTTAAAGAAAAATAAATCATTTTCAGAACTCAAAATTTGGTTGCATTGTGAAATGGGCTTCAGTAGGCAAGAACCAAACCACCATAGCTACAATAGCATTTATTGAGTCAAAACTGGAACTGAGGAACAGCAGGCAATTGCCTGTAATTTATACTCTAGCCCACAGGGTCTTAATCAATCGTAATGCTTGACAAGCCTGCCCACATATGAATGTTCAAAGTTTCCCTCCAAAACAGTTGGAGCTAACAGTGAGGGTCATCTAAATGTTCATTTCACTTTAACAGGGCCTAACACAACTATATACTTTCAATGCGTAACAGGTTGTATGAAGAGACCTCATGAAATAAAATGTACAGTATGTGTTTAGTCGGTGACAGTTTCATGCTTCTAGTGCCTTTCTATACGACATAATCATTTCCATACCTCTTAAACATTGAGCTCATCATTTTGAAGAACTGAATGTCACCCACGTTACAGTGAAAAAGAATGCCAAATGTCATAGTTTACAGAAGTGCTTCTTATTCCTAGGAAAGCAAAAACCAGGTGCCACAATGTCATCATTCAGTCATATAAACAAACCAGAGGTTCTTTGAAAAATAGGAAACGTGTTTATTATTATTCTGCATACCATGATCATGTGGATAGGGATCGGTATGATTTCAGTATGAAATAGTATGAATTCTTCAGCAACTCAGGAAAATCCACTGAAATAGGCTATAGGTAGACCTTGACTTACAGCTGTTCATTTAGTGACTGAAGTGGCACAATGGAACTGAGAAAAGTGACTCATGACTGTTTTTCACAATAACTGCAGCATCCACATAATCACATGATCTAAGTTTGGACACTGGCATGTATTTATGGCAACGGCATTGTCCCCAACTCATGTGATCACCATTTGTAACCTTCTCAGCTGGCTTCCGTCCTGAAAAGTCAATGGGGGAAGCCAGATTTGCCTAGTGACCACATGATTCATTTAACTTAAGTGATTCATTTAACAGCCATGGCAAAAATCATTGTAAAATGGGGCAAAAATCATTTAACAACTGCCTTACTTAACACTGAAAATTTTGGGATCAATTGTGATTATAAATCAGGGACTACCTGTTCTGCTCATAGATTATCCATTCAGAAGAATCAGATAGTGATACTTTAGCTCTGTCAAGTTATAAAACACAGGTGCAGATTACTAACTAACCCATTTCATCTATTTCATACTTATGAAAAAGTAGCAAATCAGTGAAAAAAATTATTGGTCTTCTCTTTGATTTGCTACTTGTTTACAGTATTGCACTAGTTACTATCAATAGGGAAGATATATTGGTAAATGAGATCACTTGCCTCCTTGGCTAATGAATGTTGCCAAATGATTAGAAAAAAAGCTTTCCTTTGAAAAATGAAGATTGTCCAAGTTTGTAAAACACACACACACAAAGGGAGCAATAGCAAGACAAAAATAGAGTACCAAAGGAAGAAAAACCATGCAATTAGCACTATTACTAGCCATGCAATCATACAGTAGATTCCATTGCTTCAAATGTTTTTTCTAAAAAGAAAGTCTGGGGAACTGGAAAATCACTGTTAAGAGATGGTGTTCTAAACATTATTAGTAAATTAAAAGAAAATAAATCATGGTTCCAGAGGTTTTCAGCCAAATTTTCTGGAAGAACTCAGACACAACATTGCTGGCCTTCTGCAAAAACATCTATGTGCTTCAGTTTTGGAGACTGGAACCTGGCCAAATAATGGCAATTTTTAAAAGAGGTGTAGGGAGAGCCATAAAATTACAGGCCATTTAGCTTAATGTATGTTCTGAGTAAATTGCTGGAAAGCATGATTCAAGATCAATTTATCAAGCATGGAAAAGGACAAGCCTTTGTGAAGAAAAATCAATATGGCCTCTGCAAAAGAATGGCACACTATAATGTAGGATTCTAGCAGCAACATTCTTTTTCCAACAGCCACCTTTCGTTTTTTCCCCCAAGTGGCCAATATTATCTCTCCACAGAATAAATCTCATTGAGTTGTTTGAGAAATTTCTATATTCCCTTATTTCTTCTTAAATTTGTTTGGCACTTTGCAAACTGAATTTCCAGGAGCCTATTCCTATATTGCTGCATGAAAGGTGATGCTAAATCTCCGGCAATACTGAAAATAATATGGATCAGTGTTTAAATTTATAATTTTCCATTTGGATGCAGTAATTGCCATAAAGTCCTCATGTTTTCATGCACTACATATAAGGGGATCCTTATCCATCTGTGTGACGTTTAGCCTAATGGATCAGCTCATAGCAAATAAATGAATAATAGCAGCAGCAATTGATTAATTAAATTTATTTTCCTATCTACCAGTTGTTGCCTTAATAGACAGTGCCTCAGTTCAGGCCAAAGTAAATAGTTTTATATGTAGGAAATCCAGTTTGGTGTAGTGGTTAAGGTGCTGTCCTAGAAACCAGGAAACTGTGAGTTCTACTCCTGCCTTAGGCATGAAAGCTTGAACAAGTCACTCTTTCTCTGCCCAACTCACCTCACATTGTGGTTGTTGTGGAGAAGATAAGAAAAGGAAGGTGTGTTGGATCAATTTTCTCCCTTACGTTATTTGTAAAAATAATAAAAGAGGGATAATAAATAATAAAAAGGAAATAAAATGAAAATATCCCAGTGTTCCTGCCGCAGTATCCTACACTATGTTTGTTGACATAAAGATGTTAGCATTGTAACTGTCTTTGGCTTGGTCACTTTCTCTCTCAGCCCAACTCACCTCACAGGGTTGTTGTTATAGGAAAGAAAAGGAGGAAGAAAGAACATTAGCTGTGTTTGCCTCCTTGAGTTAAAAATCTAATAAATAAGTAAAGGATGGTAAAGGAATATCTATGGTAAGGACATTCCTAGGAGGAGAAATGATTGTGTTATAAAATAGATGGAAGACTTCGATGCTGCCTTTTTGAATATGTAGATCCAAAATCCCCTGTTGTAGTTCAAATAATATTTATGATTCAAAAGCATTAATTAAATTACTTAGTTATCCAATGAATCTGATTGTCTAAAAACGGCTTGTGCCCACTTGCTATTACTCATTCTGCTTTCCAAAAAAAAAAACCCAGAATGTTGACTTCCACTCTTCTGCTATAAAGCAATACTAATCAAATAATAAATGTATAATTCTTGCCTTTATTATTCTAAAATAGTATCTTGGGGAGTTTTTCACAAGCTTCTGCAAAGCTGTGAATTTTGCTATTTTATCACTTTCTTCCCATGCTATAGGTTTGTTTTAAAATTGCTGAAAGATTTTAAGCACAGGAGAAACACCAATTTTAATCTGAAACAATAATGCAGTAGCAAGGGAGCTATAGCTGAAAGTGCATAACCATGTGTCTATCGGAGGTAATTTCAGTTTAATTGCATCTGAAATTGATGACCAGTTAACAAACACAAAGGGCTTATAATGGCTTCATGCGAATATCCATAAAGTTCACTTTATGGACAAGTGTCTAGGAGAGACTTCCAATTTCAGCAACGCAGGCCATTTGGGCTGGTAGATTAGTCTTTTGTGAATAATGGCACTCCAGCAGTCTTCATTTCCAATGCTTCTCCTTTATATCTGCTTGTACAATGCCACCTTACAATCAACTTTTCAGAACAAGAACTTTTAGCCCTCTCCAAATTCAACCTATAATTAGAAAGACTGTTCATTGGTTGCAGAGCCATCTCAGCTGTATCTATGTTTGCAAACCATTTAATGCCAGAACTAACTTCCATATAGTATATAGTAATCTGGCATATAACATGACTTTGTGATTGTTACTAGAACTGCTTCATATGGAAATCCTTTTTGGTCATACCAAGACTACTGCCAGATATCACCAGAAACATGTAATTAAGGAAATGAAATATCTAAATCTATCTGTTAGAGCAAGAATGAGAGGCTTGTCTGATAATGGGTTCTATTCTAAATTAACTGAGGTCTTCAGAAATGTTCTTCCCAAATTCCATGGCTTCCTATGATGATATAATTTGAAATATTTTCAGATTTGTTCCATCAAATGATATACCATTAAACCATTTCAAACTGTTTTGTCAAAATAGAGTCAACTGATGAAATAAATGTTTTGCTCACATTAAATAAAATATGTTGTCTATTTCATGGATTCCACCTGGTGCAGTCAGACCAGCAAAGGGCTATTTATATGCTTCTCCAATCTCATGTTTTTTTCTTTTTATTTTCTATTTCCCAGCTCATATTACTTTGACCTTGATTCATGTCTTTTAGTTCCCATATATTCAGAAAGTCTGTTTGTACCAGTTTCTATGCTCTGCTGTTTCCACAATATGAATATTCCATAATTGAAATATGGGAAAAGTTTGTTTCTAACCATCCTGGGATAATTTGAATTTTGTTCACCAAATGACATTTTGTTTTCAGTAGATTCAATCCTGATATTTCATGTTTAAACTACCAGATCTACAAAGCTATCCTGGCCAGTTTCCCGCACTCTGTTTTAGTCAGTTGGACTGTTTTTTGAATATACTTGTAACAAAGAGGAATTATTGTTATTTTGATGACTTGTGACAATTTCAGGAAGACAAGCAACTGAGATGCAGCCGTGATAGGTCATGCTTCAGTGACCAGCTGTAATTATGTACATGTTGAAAACACTATCTGACAACATGCTGAGATACACTAATACTTTGAAAACAATTGTCCTTAAGCAGAGCCCTGTGCAAACTGAGGGAAAAATAAGGTATACAAAATCCTCTCATTCTAAGGCAGCTATGAATATGAATATAAATGTTCTTGACTGGTAAAAGTGATAAAAGGCCCAAAAATAAAAAGTAGATATGTGGCATCTATTTTTCTGTATTTAAATTTCCCAGTTCAATAGTACTATTCAACAGTACCATAGTTTGTAGTAGTGCTACAATACTATAGTACTGTGCTGTTGTAATGGACTACTGGACTATAACTGGACTATTGTAATGTGTTCTACATGGGGCTACCTTGTAGAGCATTCAGAAGCTATAGCTGGTGCAGAGTGCAGCAGCATGGATAAATTTTGGGGCCTCAAGAATGGCCCCTGTGACACTACTGCTCCGGAAACTGCCTTGGTTACCAGGCTGCTTCCTGGTGCAATTCAAGATGTTGGTGATCCACCGTTAAAGCTCTTAATGGAATGGGTTCAGGGTACTTGAGGGACTGTCTCAGCCCACTGGGATTGGTCTGTACCTCTTGTGCCAGAAAGGAGGCATGTTGTGAGTTCTGTCAGCCCAATTATTCCAGCTGGTGGGGTCCAGGAGAAGGAACATCTTGCCCTCCTGGTGTGAGGTTGGTCCTAACACTCCTATCTTTTCATAAGTGCTTAAAGATCTGGCTTTGCAAATTGGCTTGGGATCCCAGTGGGGAAACAGCTATGATGCTCTCACTCTATATATATATTATACATTTAAAAATCTTTCTTTTTTGTCAAAATGCTCAAATATTATTACAAGAAGCTAAAATGCAAAACCCCTTTACATTTTTGTTGAGAAAGAATTCAGAGGAGAACTATTTAGGAAGCTTTGTATTAATATAATTTACAACATTCAAAGGTGTAATTGAAACAGAGGCTTGATTGAAAAAATGCTATTACTGGCTTTAATACAGATGGCCAAATGCTTGGTAAATATGGATAGAACACTAATAGGCAGGAGAAGCAAGTTTGTAATAAGTAGGGACAAAGTATAAAATATTCAATTATTATTGTTCTTAAGCAGATGATATTATATCACTGTTACCATTCCCTGCTTTTCTACCTTGTAATTCTTGCAGACTCTCTGGTGTTCTTCTACAATTTTTTGTAAAGCAAGCAGCAGAAAAACCTACTTTTGACCCCAGAGTCTAGTTAGTATAAACTGGAGAAAAAAACACAACATAAACTATCATATTAGCAAAGACAAAGCATGGATTAAGGTGGGAACAGTGGAAAAAATACATTTCTTCTTATCCCTGGAAATTTCTAATGAAATGAGCTCTGTTCAGAATAACATACACATGAATTAAGCAAATCTTTATGCGTGTAGAAAACCAAAATGGAAACTGAACTTATAGAAAAGATGAATAATAAAAAAACAAATCCAGTTCCCATTTCTTAAAGTATAAAAATCCTAAATCACCTGGGGGGGGGGAATCAAGTGGGGGGAGGGAATCAAGTGGAATGGAAAAAATTCAATTTAAGGAATTTAATTTAGCATATGCATGAATAATTAGAATAAATTGCTATTTCATTTTAAAATGGTCTATTTACTGTTGAATCTTCCCCAAATGAATAACCACACTAAACATCAGAAATACAAATGTAAATTATTATTGGTGTAACAGAAAATATCTGAATCAGTTGAGAAATTAGTTTCAACATTTAGCATAAATAAAATGCTAAAATGCTTTTACTATGATACTCTGTTCACAGAAAAGGTGGAATTTGTGATTGTCTCTGCCTCTGAGATAATAAGTTGCCTCAGTGATTGTAGGAAGTTCACTGAATAATGAACTGGGTCCTTCAAAGTATCGCATGTTTGGGATGAATGTATGCCCATGTGAGAGACTTATTTTTACACATAATCCTTCAACATGATCCCAGCAGATAATTCATTTTTGGCTGTCAGAAGTACCCATATAGGGATTTCTGTGTCAGTCAGTCTACAGTACATACACAATGATATGTCTAACATGTAAGAAATTTTACCAATATCAGAGAACAGGCTGCAATGCAAAATGAAATATAGATTCTAATCTTAAAAAGCAAACAGTCCAAGGATTTAGTGTTTGAAGACAAAAACAATAGTAACATAGGTTTCACAAACAAATTCAATTATGACCAGTTTTCCAAATGTTGTCAATACAGTATGCATCAACATCATGGATAAGCAAAAGTTGTACATCATATGCTGTATAACAACAGTTAGGCCCTCTTAATGAAGCTGTTTATAAAATATAGTTCATAAATTATCTAGAAGATAGACATATTAGGTTTCCAAAAACCCATTACTGGTCATTTTGGCCTGAGTCAATCACACTGAGATAGCAGGTATTCTTTTTAGCTTTTATCTTTCAGGAGTTGAACACTTACTTTTTCTCCAAGGACATAAGCATACTCTATTAACCAGTCATCTAAAACTTCTCGATGTACCTTCTATGAGATCATGCAATGGATACCTTGATGGATCATTATCTTGGAAGATTTTGTTGGATTTATGCTTGGTAGCAATGAAAAATACGTTGTGTTTCCTGACTGGTACGTTGGTATGAATTAGCTACTGTATCTAACAATTAGTATAATGTTGAGATTATTTAAAAGTGAAATAAAACATGGACACTCCAGAACGTCCATAAGAACACCAACAGTGCATCAGATGAATGAGTTATTTAAAATGGAAGGTGGATAATACTATATATCTGCCAGCAGGCCTGGGGAACGGATGGATGGATTCCATTAAATGGCTCATGTGATGTGTTGTCTCCGGGGTGGGGGGTTATTGTATTATTTTATTAATTTTTTATGTGGTTATTCTCTTTTATTAATTTATTTTTTTTATATATGAGGTTCTTATATTCCTGTAAGCCACCTTGAGTCGCCAAGTGCGAATAGGAAGCAATATACCAATTTCCTAAAATAAATAAATATCTGTTCTCACAATAAACTAATTAGTGCTATATTGTTTAAACACTCTATCTGAAAGAGAATTCATATAAAGTTAAAGAAGTCATGTAGGTGATTTACGCCACGTTAATCATTTTGTCTGAAGGACTGTTTGATTAGAATCAATATTATACAATTTATACAGTAGGATATTATTTATAGGATCATATTCCACAAGAAAACTCATTACTTTTATTGACTCTTGGCCTATTGCTGGGCCCAGTTCATAGCACTGGCTTAGTGTCTGTATGTGTTTGAGCATTCATGTGCACATATCCGTTATTTAGTATTGTTTAGGATGGATCTTAAACTGCATAAATAGAAAATAAAGTAATAGAAACAACCTTGATTCTATGTAAGAATATCTAAAATAAATATCAATAGGGAAAGATCTATGATCGTGAATATGCCATGAATCCATGCACCTTTGTATCTTTTATATATAACATGAAGAATCTTCAAAAGGTAGGTCCAAGCTATTACCACAAGCAAATTGAACTAATCATATAAAATAGAACTACTTAGTTGTAAATCCAAGCCAATCAACACTAACACAGAATTATTATCATTAAATTATTTATTATTATTAAATTAATTAAAGAAATTAATTTAAAAGAAAAATATGTAATGATGATGATAATGATATAATGTATGGGAAAATATGTAATGGAATTAATTGTTCTAAGATGTGATTTGTACCTTGAAACACCTTGGCTCGCGAAAATGAAATATAAAAACTTAATAAAATATTTGTAAAAAAAACCCCCACTAACACAGAATAAGTGAACCTCTGCTGAAATTGTATTATTTCAAGAGTCATACTGCTAGGGAACAGGAGAGAAACGGAAAGATAAACTACTACTGCTGCTGCTCCCTCTTTACCTTGAATAGTGCCAAAGCCATGCCAGGGATATTCTGGGATAAATCAGGAAAACTTTCCAACCTCTTAGGTGTCAAATTCTCCAATTTTAAAAATTATGTAATTATGACATAAAACCAACATTATGTAAGTTGGAGCTGGTGTACTTGTTTCACTTTCATTGGAAAGAATACAAAATAAAACATAAAGGGATTCCCCCCCCCCCCCCGTCCTGCATGACCATAAAAAGTTAGAAAGGAAAATAAGAAATAGAATCTAGAAATGTTGACTAGGCTACAAGTGGCTCTTCTCTCACTCTTGATCAATTTAACAAAATAGAACACAAAATCCAAGGTGGATGAATGTTAAAGGAGTTACAGCTAGTCTTTAACTTAACAACAGTTCGTTTAGTGACAAAATTACAACAGCACTAGAAAAAAAATGACTTATGACTGTTTTTCACATGTCCATTGCAGCATCCCCATGGTCACATGATCAAAATTCAGATGCTTGGCAACTGACTCATATTTATGAGATCATATGTGACAATCTTTTGCAAGCTTCTGACTAGTCAATGGGGAAGCCAGATTCATTTAAGAACTGTATTAATAACTTAACAACTGCAGTGGTTCACTTAGCAGCTGTGTTAAGAAAGGTTGTAAAATGGGGCAAAACTCACTTAAAATCTGTTTTGCTTCGCAACAGAATTTTTGGGCTCAGTTGTAGTCATAATTCGAGGGCTACTTGTACACTGGAGAAATTATCCTGTATAACTTTGATGTTAGGGCTAGGGTTAGGGTTAATTCCAGATAAATCATTACTAAAATTAATTTGCATAATTACTGTCTTTTCTGTGCTTAATAATTTTTGAAATTCCAATTTCTTAAGATGCAGTAATTTGAGTCTGCTTTCCAACAGACTTGCAAATCAAGACTCATGATTTGTGTTAATTTAAGCATTTATCCCCCCTTCTATTATCCGCAGTGTTCTTTTTCCACTATCACATTAAAGTGGCATATGTCATTAAAAAAGGAGGTGATTTATTGGTAGTTGTATGTCGTTTTTCAGACAGTGTGATAGCACCCATAAAAAATATAAGTGAGCGAACTGATAGTTTCTTTCATGAGATGTATATAAAATTACATCCATGAAGGTCAGATTAAATTTTGAGGAAGTAAAGTATGTTGCCAGCCATATCTTATTATCTTATTTTGAAATCTTACATGATTATTATGTACTCCACCTTGTTAAGAACTACAGTTTCAGTAATTTAATTATCTGTTTCAGGTTAAACATAACTAAACACACAAACAAACAGAATAGTTATAGATCTATTTTAGGATAGCCTTTCATTCTATTTAATTTTAATAAAAGACTGTTTATTTGCAAAATATGTGTTTAATACAACTATATATTTAGGAAACCTATGTAGAAAAAAAATGGGTAAATGGTTCTTTTTCATATTTAAATAATTAAATATGATGAAAGTTCAAAAAATGGAATGTTAACCAAATGTTCTAATAGGCCTTTTCTATTATACAGATATATCGCATTCTGATTTTGGTGAAAATTGTATTGGTTAAAAAATGAGATTTGCAAACTTAGTGTCCTTTAAAAGGATCTGCCAGGATTGCAAAAAAGAAAAAAAAACAGTATTCTGCAGTCTCCTCATGAGAAGCAACCATCCAGAACACATATGGGCAACCTCTCCTCTTTTCCTTATTCAGAGAGTTTCCAAAGATCCAGTCTACCTACTAGTTTCTTGGTCTTTGCTGAAATCATTGATTCTACTTTCACAGAGCTGTCTTCAATTCACTGCACCTTCCCTAAAGTCCAAAATTATATTAAAATAGAATGAATTCCCCCCACCATGCAAAAATTGAGAAAATTGTTGAGAAAAAAATATTTATTATAATAAAGTATACTTGTATAGCCTTTTTACTCAATGGGAGATGGACACCTATATTTTGAAGGACTCTGAAATACTCACATTGGCTGGACAAAATAGAATGATAGAATGAACAGAAAAATTACATATGGTAACCCTTATTGTGCCATGTCTGCCATTTCACAAAACTATGTAGCTTCACTGTTTGCCTGAATGTACCTGAATTTTTTATTTATTTATTTATTTATTGGATTTATATCCTGCCATTCTTCACCCATCTGGGGAACTCAAGGTGGCAATATAATGTAAACAATTGCTTTCTAGCTTATCTTAAATAGATGAGTTAGTAGTTCATGTCTCCTTTTGAAATAAGTTAAATCAGAATCATGGAACCTCTGGTTCTCCAGAGATAACTATTAGCATTAGCCATGTTGAATAGAATTGCTCGACCTTGTAATTCAGCAGCATAGGTAAGTTCAATGATTTCCCATCTCTTGGGAAAATCTGCACAAGGCTAACTTAAAACAAACACCCAATGACCTATAGCCTCCAAGTCTTTCTCTTTGGTCCATTTCTTTGACTTCATGTAATATTTTTTTTATGAATTATGATACTTAAACATCTTCATAGGCTGCTTATTTATTGCCTTGTTTAATCAAAACTGATTATTGAAAGGATCTTAAAATGGAAGAATACATTTACAGTTGATTAGAACATATCTGTCCAAGAGAATCTGTGGTTTGAAATTTATTAGCGATAATATCTGTTTCTGACATTAATGCAATTGAGCGGGTCCAGAGATATTTTACTAGAAGAGTACTTCACTCCACAACTCATAACAGAATTCCTTACACCACTAGATTGGATATCCTAGGGTTAGACAAACT
>JANHGC010005582.1:75421-94040 GCA_027560395.1 Boaedon fuliginosus | reverse complement strand
GATTCTCTCTGTAATGTGGGGGTGGGGAGGGGAGGAGATTTCTTCTAACAACTGGTTCTCTGAACTGCTTAAAAGTTAACAACCAGATCTAGTAAACAGGTAGAAACCCACCCCTGGTCCACACCTCCTGAATGGTCAATCCACTGGCTATGCTAGGATATAATGCGGTCTCAATAGACTCTAGCATAATGCTGCTGTAGGCTTTTTTATGTATGATTTCCTCCTCTGGTGACCAGGGCATTTCTGGGGGGGTGGGGGTGGTCTGTCAGCATAAAAAGGGTATTTTGTTTCATTAGTGCCACTTGGATTTGTTTATACCAGTCCAAATGATTTTCCCCATTTAATTACAATTTTTTAAACCCTCGGGGCAATGCTGGAGCAAAAGCCTGCATTACATTTGCAGGTTGCACTGAATTTGACAGCTGACGCTGTCCATGGTGCTGAAATCCAGCACTCCCTGTGGCAGGCATAGGGATAGCAGCAATCATTTCAGCCAGAAGTTTGGAGGGTGAGGATGTCTTCCTCTGGGCTCCTGAAGAAGGCCTTACACCGTACTCTGGACTGGCGGTCTAGGCCTGAAAACTCAGAAGATGGGGTGGAGAGGCCACAGAGGTCTCCCAGGCTACTTCAGTTGCCATGGGATATCTGAAGGTGGGCCCCTATGCTGGCAAGCCTGCCGGGGGGTGAAGACCTCTGGAAGCAGAGTCCAGGAACGGGATCATTGTTGGAGCGAGGATATCAGTCAGGGGTATAGGATTACAGGACAATCAGCTTCCTTCAAGGTATGTAGGAGTTGAAGCACCACCACCTTCTCAACAACCTTCCCTAAAAAGAGAAGGTTGGAGACTGGCCGAAAGTTGTTCAAGGCAGCCGGGTCCAGGGAAGGCTTCTTGAGGAGAGGTCTCACCACCGCCTCCTTCAAGGCTGGTGGGAAGAACCCCTCCCTCAAAGAAGCATTAATAATCACCTGGAGCAAGCTGCGTGTCACCTGGCCGGCCAAAACCAGCCAGGAGGGGCACGGGTCCAATAAACAGGTGGTGGCACTCATCGCCCCCACGACCTTGTCCGCATCATCAGGGGTCACAGGAACAAACTCTTCCCAGATAACAGGACTAAGACTTGCCCCAGTCATCTCCATGGATCCTGTCCAGCCAGAGTCCAGGTCTGACCGAATCTAAGTGATTTTATCTGACAATAACTGGACAAACTCCTCAGCTCTACTCTGCAAGGGCTCTCAGTCCCCCTGGCCTCAGAAGGGAGTGAGTCACCCTAAACAGGGTGGCTGGGCGACCGTCTGCAGATGCAATAAGAGCAGCATAGTATGAATGCTTTGCTGCTTTTATCGCCACTAAATAGGTTCTAATATAGACTCCTAATAGTGTTCGGTCAGATCCAGGTTTTCCAGTCCTTCAGCTCTAGATGTCTCCTCCGCCGCTTCATCCCCCAGAGCTCCTCAGTAAACCAAGGAGATTTCCGCGATCTGCGGACAGTGAGAGGTCGCAAAAGCACAACCCGATCTAGGGCCCCAGCAGCAGTATTATTCCACGCTGCCATTAGGTCCGCAGTTGAGCAGTGGGCAAGGGAATGAGGAATCTCCCCAAGCTCCCTCTGAAACCCAATTGGGTCCATCAGGCACCTGGGGTGGAACCACCTAGTTGGTCCCACCTCCCTGCGGCGAGGGGTGGCCATCAGGAAATCCAATCGCAAAAGGGAGTGATCTGTCCATGACAAGGGCTGAATGACTATATCCCCCAATTCCAGATCACGGCACCATTGCTCAGAGATAAACACTAGGTCGAGTGTGTGCCCCCCTCTATGAGTTGGACCCTGAATTACTTGGGTCAGGTCCATGGTTGCCATGGACGCCATGAACTCCTGGGCTGCATCCAACGTCTCACCAAGGGATGGCAGGTTGAAGTCCCCAAGTACCATCAACCTGGGGAACTCAACTGCCAGCCCGGCTACCCCCTCGAGCAGCACAGGCAGAGCTGCTGCAACACAGCTGGGAGGCAGGCATGCTAGCAACAGACCCAACTGAACCCGAGTCCAGATTCACAAGGAGGGACTCACACCCAACTATCTCTAGAGCAGTGCCAACCCATGGACAGAGATCCTGACGGATAATAACAGCCACCCCACCGCCCCTGCCCCTGACACAGGGCTGACACAGTACTTGATACCCGGTGGGGCACATCTCAGTGAGGGATACCCCCCTCTTGCCCCAACCTGGTCTTAGTAATACAAGCCAGGTCGGCCCTCTCCTCCAGGATTAGTTCCTGAATTAGAGGGGCTTTGTTGACCACTGACCCGGCATTAAAAAGCAACAGCCGGAGCTGCTTTGTGTTGTTTTCTGCTTGCCTTTATTTTTCCAGTTCTGTATAAAGATTTAAAAAGAATTTTTTTTCCATCAAAATACCTCCGATTGATGTTATTTACAAAATGACAGTTACCATTTTTTCTTTCTAGGTCAATGCTTATGGAGATAAATGGAAGTGTTGGTGGCACTGTAGAAAATGTTCATTAACTAGTTCCAGAAAGTGAAAGTCCTATTCTGTGTCTCAGAGAAGAAAGAGAAGTAGTGATGACAGAAGTACATTTTCAATTGTATCAGCCTGTTTACAAACTTCTCCAAAGTATTTTACCCAAAGCAACATAATTTGCCCCCCAATAGCATCTATTGTATGTGCTTCTAGTGTATGTTCATGTTATCCTGGTTTTTTTAAATTCCTTATCAAAAAGAGTATTTTACTGTACACTGTACCTCGATACTCACGATTAATTGATTCCAGGAGATGTGATGACTACCAAAAATGACTGGTACCAAACAAATTTTACCCATAAGGACTAATCTAGTGAGTCACAAGCCAACTAGCATTGACACGTTCTACCTTGTTTATTGAATACCAAACAAATGATGGGTACCGGGACAAAATTTTTGCATCAAAATGCATTGAGTAACAAATTTAGTGAGTTTCAAAGCAGTTGAGCACCATTGCATTTTTATGCATTTTTTAAATTGGTAAGCCATTGTGGAGCAGATGAAAGCATGGCCAGATTAAAGCAGATCATGAAGACGACCCCCATCCCACAACAACAATAAAAGAAAATTGGATACATTTAGACTAAATAGCACCATTGTGCATTAAGTGCATACAAATATCTGATATGATTAATAAGTCTTTAGTGAATGACTGAGTTGTATTAATTAGGTTTTTTGAAGAATTTAACTAAGAAGGGGGATATTAAATGTAGCCTAATTCTCCAAATGCTTTCTTTAACTGACACTTTTGCAAAGATTTTGCATTTCTGTTTCTTCTTGATAAAAGTGACACTATGTTTCTTTTGCATATTATTCAGTGAAATAGATATTACAGTACTTAGAGACCAAGATATTATAATGCATGTATTATTCAGGTTAGGAAACAACTACTGTGTCCTTGCAATAGGTTTCACCCTAAATGAAACAAATGAAATGTTTGTTTATATCAATATTTCTATTCAAATCAGGTGGATTGCAACCAGAGTTAGAAGGACTGTTTAGCTGACATCAAGCTTCAAACGTTGAGATCTATCATGTTGTGATTAGATTTTCCTGTCTGTTTTTTAATTGGTTCTACTTGTGTTTTATTTCCTTTTGGATTTTTTTTTTCAAATATTGTCAGGATCACTCCCAAACCACTTTCTCCTTATGTGTCTTGGGAGAACAATAGAGCTAAAAACATCGGAGATCTAAAAGAGGAAAGAGAGAGGGGGGGGGGGGAGATAGAGACAGCAGAAAAGGAAGGTCTGGCAGTTAATGAGGACAAACTGGCAAAGAAATATGAGACATGGCATCGTCGCATAAGACGACGCAGGGGGATGATGTCAGAGAGGAAGCAGACTGAACGTTTGAAAACCAGACATGAGAATTCTAAGGCATAACTGTAAAAGAGAATGACCGTTTATTGAAAGCTATAAATAGGAGGGCAGAACTGGTCTCAATGTTCTTGCTACGTGAAATCTCTTTCAAGACTGTACGCTTAGTAATCACTAAACTGATGCCTCGGGTTGTTATAATGTAGAGATATATTGTTACAATGTTTCAATACGTACTTGCTACAGGGGCATGAGAATAAAAAACAACAACAATAAACAGCAGCCTTTTAGTACTTCTCTTTCTGTCAACTCTTACAAGTATACAAACCACAATCTGCTTTCATTTCCCATTTATTTAATTCCCTAATTCCTCTATCATTATCCTACACAGCAATTTCTTCAAGCAAAACAATGGTCAAAACTGTTTCCCAGTACTTTGTGAATCGGATGAAATAATTGCCCATCATGCAACATATTTGTGCAAGATTTCTATATCAGCTTCATACTGTGACTTGAGATTCGGTGCTTATGACTTTTGCAATTGTAGTTTGCCATGATGGTTTTACTTAAAATTTGCTACTTTATAGGTTTTGTTCAGTAATTAGTTAGCAATTGACTACCATTTTCATCTCATTAAAGTTCAGTTTTATATTGTGTGTTACATGACATCCATACCAAAATTATAATTAATTTATATATTTAAACAAATGAAATCGAAGGACATGATGACATTTATTTATCTTAAGAAAGTGATTTAGAAAAAAAGGCTTACTAAGCAAAGATTTTTTTCTTTCTTTCAAAGGCATATTTTCTGTTATGCAGGGTTTCCCGCCCCAAATATTACACCATTTAACAAAAATAAATTGTACTGGACATTATTTTATTTCTTAAACTATTTTTTGAAGGCTCTCAAACAGTGATTTATAAGATGTTTATTGATATAAAATCCTGAAAAAAAAATCTATGTAGTCATTAAATATCGATTTGATGGTACAGTTCATAATCAGATACTAATATGCAGCAAGTAAGATCTTATTCTAAAGTCAAAAATAATAATATGACCTTATAATGTAATACTTATAAAGTAATACTTATAATAATGCTTATTCTGTATTCTTAAATACTTGTGGAAGTAGATTGTATAAACAAAACTAGGTGCCTCTTTTCCACAAATTTGGGGGAAAATTATTTATAATAAATAACTATCAGCTTTGTTTAGTTTTATTAATTAAATAAACTATCAAGTTATATATTAAAATTGCTTGGTTAGTTTACATAAGTAATCCAAGGAAGGCAGATTTCCAATTAATCCAGAAACGAAGGGCCCAAGGTTCTGTAAAAAAAATGATGCATACATTTCTTGATGCATAATAGTTTTGCCTTTCTGAAGGGAAAACTTTCTTGAAGGTCCTGATTATTAGGGTGTCTGGGAACTAGACCTTAAAAAGATATAAAATTACTAATAGCAATTTCTGGGTTGAAGATTTTGAAACACCTTTTTCTTTTTAAATCTATAGGATTTCTGAGTGATGTCTACTTATCACCATCACTGAACTTCTTAATAGTCTTTTATTTTTTTGTATACTTAGTACTCCCTGCCTTCCTCTAAAGAGCCTTTTTCTTTAAGTGTACAGAATTTTTGTTACTGTCCAATTAATTTTTTCTTAGTGAGAATCAATCTTTGTAGCTATGATATTAAAAGAAAATGCAGCAGTGATAATGCTGTAGCTGGTTGTTAGTATCATGGGCTATGTGTCATTCCTGATTTCTGTAAAAACAAGAATGACGAATTTCTATTAGAAAATATAACTTGCATCAGAGTGATACAAACTATATTTGGCTAGGTTTCTTGTTTATCTACATTGGTGTCTCTTCATCTGTAGTTTCTCTACTATGAATCTCTCTTGTTTTCCATAAACATTTGTGCAAATTATTTAAAAGAGACTTTCTAAATGATTTGCAGAGGGCAAAGTAAATGAATGGGTCTAAGCATGCATTCAAGGAAGTCAACCACAAAGTGGTCTCTTTTATGTAAAACAAAATATTCTGGGTTGAACACTGAAAAACATCTCTGGTTTGGGTCAGAGTATAAGGAATTCTAGCAAAATGGAAAGGAACAAAGCAGACAAAAAATACACCAATAATTATGAAAATCTTGATATTCACAGTCTTCTTGTTTGCTTTTCCCAAACGTCTTGTTCTTTTGTAGGACTTGTACAGTTCCTGGCTAATGAGTATGTAGCATACAATTATGATTACAAAATTAATCCAGAAGATAAACTGGCAAATATATGTAACAATTTCATGCCATAGTAGTCCTAAGGAAGATTTTAGGTCAGCACACTTCTTCACATTCTCATATGTTGGCTTCTTGTCTGTCAAAATCATGTTTGGGAGGGAAACAGAAAACATGAAAACCCAGATAACTATAGACAAAATCTTGGCTGATGATACTTTGTTAATTCCTGATGATTTGAAAGGTTTGACAGTCTTCAAATATCGATCAATCGTTATAAGTCCAAAGAAAATAATGCTGATGTACATGGTGAAGTAAAATATGACTTGAGTTACCTTGCAAACAAGCCCTCTCAATTTCCAAGAAGTAAGTTTTGCATCACTGAGAATTTTGAATGGAAACGTTAATACCATCAGGATGTCAGAAATCACTATGTTCTTGAGAAAGATAATGAAATTTGATTTGCTGGGAATCTGGAAAAAAACTCCCATGGCCAGGCCATTCATGATTATGCCAATAAAGAAGATAATAGTATACAACAAAGGAAAGAGAACTTGATTAATCTTGCTGTCTGTGGTGCAGTTGCTGCTGTTTTCAGGATGGTTGTAGTCTACTCCCATTGTAGCTTTCTATCAAAACAAAACAAGCACATTAGTCATAAATGTCTTTATGACATTTAATTTTAATTAATACTGCAATCCAGTATTTTTAAACACTCTCTATATACAACTAACTGCATGAATAGCTTTTTAATATAGAATTTATGGTATAGAAAGATTTGTCAAAGTGATGATCGGATCACTGTGTGAGCCTCAGACCTGTCCCGAAACAATGTCCTTCAAATGATCTGAGGTGCAGCTGCCAGAAATGCCAGCCAGGACTCAGCCATGCTTGTTATGAATTCTAGGAACTGAAAATCCAATCCACATGGGAAGCATTAGTTTGGGAAAAGCATTGCTGAAAATAATCTGCATGTTCAGGAATTGCAAAATACAAGAAGATCCAATTAAATAATCTTGCAAATAAATAATTGGTAGTTTAGGTTTACAGCTCTGTAATTGAGAGAATAAATATATAAAATACACCCTGTTTCAAGAACACACATAACAGATTCTAAATGAAAAACTTCAACCAGTTTTATTGTTATAATGTGTCACTCAGAAAGTAATGTACTGACATGGAAGAACAATATAATTAACTTGAAGGAATGTCAGTAAAGTAAAAAAAATAAATTATGACTGCAATATCAGTGAACTCAGAGACCTTTTAATAGGAATCCTAGTGCTCATCTCTATCATAAAACCAAAACAGATTTTGATCAGTTCAAGAAATTTTTTCCACTTGTTTTATATACTTTAATAGGAAAAGTTAATTAATGCAAGTGTAATTGGGCATACACAAATACATGTGAATGCTATTTTGTCCATTTATTTCAAACACTCATATTTAAGACATGTTTATATTTAACGTGCATCTTAAGTAAATGTTTGAAACCTTCGGATTTTATACATCTTGTCCAAAATAAACTGAGGTAAAAATGTGTTTACTTTTAGAAAATATAGAATGAATTGTTGTTGGACTTCAGAACAGTAGAACTGTCCATTGCAGCTAGGATTTTACTTTCAACATTACAGAATTACAGCAAAACAAAACAAAACAAAACATCAATAATCTGAGTGTTTTAAAAGGTTAAAATGTATATATACTGAACTGCTTGCTTCTGCAAATCATACAGAAATGTCTATTGAACAAGAGTGGAAATGCATACTAAAATTACAATAAAAAATATGAAGTTACCTTAAGTATCTGGATTTTCCTTCATTGGAAAGTTATCTTTCCTGGAAACAAGGATTTCCTGATCTGTTTTCTTCTTTTTTAAAATTTTGGATTGACCGTTTGCTCCAAAATAAGGCTTATATAGAAAACTCCATCAGCAGAGATCTTTCTTGCAAAACAGAAGTGTTAGAACTGAGTGAGTCAGAGCACATATGGGGAAGTAAAAGGCTTAGTTTTACTTTTTCCCTTTAAACAGCTGGAATATAATCAATTAGAAACCAGAGGGAGGGTTTCAGTTTTTCTACACTTGCTGTCCTGCATCATAATAATGGAAAAAATTTGATTAAGAAAATAATTTAGAAATATATTTTATAGCCCAGTTTCATTATTCCTTTAGATTTGACTAGAAGAACAGTTCATATAAGCTAGCAGAATCTGGCACTAATCATTTGATGCAAATCAAATTAAACAATACATCTGAAAAACAACCAAAAATATTCACCAATAATATAATTTAACAGCTTTTTGGTAGGAGCTATGCTGGGTAGCTCAACTACATTAATGAAATGAATGGCTTTCTGATTAGTAAAAAATAAGACTACCTTTTTTCAGAATGGATTCAATACTGTATTTTTTGTGCATCTTTTATTATTGTGAAACCTTGTTTTAAGGTATAATCTGTTGTGCAAATTTATAAAACCTGCACAAACCTCTGTTGATCAGAGTTATGATTTGCTAATATTTTATCATCAAGATGAATTTTCAAATTTTCATTGAAGTGAAGAAAATTTGTGCATGGCCAACCATTATTATGTTGGTAGGGATTGTAAGAAGTTGTACATAGGAAGGCTTGTGATGAAATATATGAAATATAATCTTATAATTACACATTCTGAAGAACTCTCCCAATCAGATGAAGAGTAGCTCCACTTTGGGTTCACAAAATGTTCAATGCAGGATTTTTTTCTAGATACTTACTTTCTTTGAAATAATATTTAAAGACTACTGCTTCTAAATATAGAGGTCTTTTGAGTTCATGATATTTTTGAAGCTTGTCCTATCCTCTCTTCTCCTCATATTCAATCCTGAGTCCTGGTGATCCTGGACAGATCCATGCAGTTTTCTTGGCAAGATTTCAAAAGCGGTCTTTTACATTCTTTTACATTCTTGTACAACCCAAAATAACCCAGCTTGGCTCCTGTACTTAGGAGAGGACTAGAACCCGTGCCTTGCTCACTTCTGTTCTATCATCAGTACCATACTGCATGCCTTGCTATATTATACACTTCATTGTTTTTAATATGCATAAACTGAACATAAAGGTTTACTTGTATATATAGTAGTGATGGTGCTGGATTTGTACCTTTCCCTTACCATTCTCTGTTGATTTCCTCTTCCACTGTGGTCTTCTACATTGGTTGAAGCATCTATGCAGCTAGTAACAGAATTAACAAATGAAATGTTGGCTGTGGCTTGTTGCTTTATTGCTGTTTTTGTGTTGGGCAATGAAACTCTGACATTCTAGGTCAGGGGTCCCCAACCCCCAGTCCATGATCCGGTACCGGTACTTGTACCACTACATAGCCTGTTGGGAACCAGGCTATGCAAGCAGTGGATGAGTATGCGAACATCCATTTGCACACATCATGGGATTAGGTTGCAAGCGCAAAACTATCCCCTCCCTTCCCCACACCACTGCCACTGCCCACCCACTGCCACTGCTCCCAGTCCACGAAGCCAGAATGGTTGGGGATCTCTGTTCTAGGGAAAATAAGGAATTTGCTTAAAGTTATATCTTTCTCATGCCTTTGGTTAAAGTATTCAGTGGATTAGAACTTCCATTACTGACATAATGTAAAATCCAATGTAAATGCTATTTTCAAATAGTTAATTATGTTTAGGAAGGGGTCTGCCTTTCCTATTCTAGTATGGCATATGGACCACTACTTCCGTAATTCCCAGACAGTCAGTTCTTTGTAGAAAGGCCATGCAGAAGTACTTTCTTATAATAATTTATTTATTTGTCAATACCTTTTGTTTCTTTTCTGACTAAAAGGATGAATCATCAAGTCATGAATATAACCAGCGCATGATACTTCTTTATGGAGTTGGAAAGGAACGTGAAGAGGCAAGGCATCAACTGAAGAAGATTACCCGTGATATTCTGAAAATCCTAAATAAGAAAGGCACTTCTGAAATGAGTGGTAATTAACTAGCTGCTAATGCTTATTTTGCACTGCATAGAATAGAACAGTTGTGGGTTGGGAAGGGGCATCTTTATAAAGTTTGCAAGTTTTTAATGAGAATTACGCTTTTGAGAATAACTATTTTAAAACTGCTGGGAAGCATAACATGTAAACCAACTATAATTAGCTTGAAATTGTTTTTCATAACCAATTTAGAAAATGTAAGCATATACTATACAGGGGAAGACTTTATTACAAGAATTTACTGTATTGTTCTATAGCCACTTATAGGAACTTTGTAAGATTGTAAATCGAAAGGCATGTTTTTTTAAAGAAGCTGATGGTTTTCCATACCAGATTGCAATATAATTTTATATTCTTGATTTTGAAATATATTTAAATAGAGATGATTTTTGAAAAAAATAAAATTTGCTTTTGATATAACATATGACTTTTATTTACTGCAAAGCATAACAAACATATGTTTTAGGTGGTGATGAAGCCCAAAAAGTCAGGAAGAACAGGCAAGAGGCATTTCCAACTTTAGAGACTGTATTTACAAAACTTCAGCAGCTCTCATACTTTGACCAGCATCAAGTGACAAGTCAGGTACTTCTATGCTGCCATTGATGACAGAAATTGCATTCAAGTTAGAGCGAAATATAAAATACATACAGTATAAAGTGGAAGTTGGGGAGAGGAAAAAATGTTCATCACAGGAAAAGAACTGCTAGACAAGTACAAAAGGGCTAAATTATTGAAAGCAAATTTGTGTGTGTGTTTTGTGGGTATACAAAAGGATTGGACTATGAGAAGATGCTGGAAAGTGGATGAGTGGGTAGTAAAACAAAGACAACATTTCAGACTAACCTACTAAACTTACTAACTTTTGAATCATATTTAATTGTTAGTTCATCTCGAATATTTAAATGGCGTTTTCCTATGTCATTTTAAATCACAGCTGCTAGGAACTTGGAGTCTTGATTCATATTACAGTCATCACTATAAAATTAGCCAAAGCCTGCATGTTTCGTGAATAGCTGGAGGTGCTTGCTTTGATGCCAGCACAAAAGAAAAGAGACACAGCGGTTTTGCAAGCTTATTTCTGTAATACTTTAAATGTATCTCAGAAATACAATAGAATGTAAATCAGACATTCTCACCTCACTAAATATTTATGGTGATGTCGAAACAAATTGAAAGAGTTTAAAACTGTTCTAGGGCTGAGCTAGGGAGAATGTCAGTGTTGGTACATTTTTGTAAGAGATAGAAAGTGGAATTTTGTACTGACTGCAAAACTTAACTTGAGGAAAGTATGGCAGGTTGGAGGAAGGAACTGCTTAAATTTGGAGAATGTCATTATTAAACTTCGTGTGAGCTAAGATTCATGTTTTCCAATACATACCATGAGAAAAACACATAGGGCTACCAGGAGTTTAGCTTATTTGAAAATTTAAAGTAATAATAATGTGATCTGTAGCAAGAAATCAGTTTAATTTCAGAGGCTTGATTAGAAGTATTTTGTTGTTTTGGAAATAACTTAATGTTATTTCTTAGAATACGACTACTGTATGCTCATCATTTAGATGAGTTTTCTAAATATAAACAAGTGATTCTCACCTACTGCAAGCATTTTGATTTATAGATAAACTTTAAAAACTAACAGTTTCCTTATATCCATCATATACTGCAATGGATTATCTGTCTGTCTGTCTGTCTGTCTCTCTGTCTGTCTGTCTGTCTACCTATCTCTATCTATCTATCTATCTATCTATCTATCTATCTATCTATCTATCTATCTATCTATCTATCTATCAATCATCTATCTATCTCTCTCTCATCTCTCTCTCTCTCTCTCTCTCTCTCTCTCTACCTGTGTTTCCCACAAAATAAGAGCCTGTCTTATATATTTTTTGCCACCAAAAAAGGCACCAGGTCTTATTTTGGGGGGATGTCATCCATTGACTAATCTATTAGTTAGGGGTACACGTATATTGGGCGCACATGTAAAAATCAAGCTAGGTCTTACTTTCAGGGAGGTCATATTTCCAGGGAAACAGGGTATCTATCTATCTAAATGGTTTAGGGTCTGTCAGAGGTGTAGGAACTCATGCTTGGGCCGGGGGTTGGTCTAGATGACCTACAAGGTCCCTTCCAAATCTGTTAACCTGTAAAGTTATGATCTATCTATCTATCTATCTATCTATCTATCTATCTATCTATCTATCTATCTATCTATCTATCTCTTGACAAGCATTTTTTTTCATGATAGGATTAAATTAAATGTGTCATATCCAAGTAGGTGCCATAACCTTGAGATGTCAGCTTCTCGTGGGTTTTGTGTATTTTCTGTGATGTTTGCATGCTTTAACTGGTTAAAAAACAGACAAACTCCCATTAAATAATGTATATACTAAATTCAGCGCTATTACTACTCAGGGGCTATGGCAGAGAAGGAACACTATGTGTCACAAGCTGATATTGCTTTATTTATTTATTTATTTATTTTATTTTGTCAAACATGTAGATGAGGTAAGGTATAAGCCGCTTCGAGTTCCCCTTGACCGGGGAAGAGAAGCAGGGTATAAATCTAAATAAATAAATAAATAAATAAATAAATACACACACACACTTTGCTGGGGACAAGGAATGAAGCTTTTTTTCTTCTTTTCTGCATTTTTTAATTTTTATCTTTTATAATTTGTATTTTTATCTGTACAAACTTTAATATATTTTTTATGAAAGTACTGGAGTTACTTGAGGTGGAAGTTGATGCTTTAGAACAGGGATCCCCAATCCCCAGGCTGGGATGCGGCCTGTTGGGAATTGGGCTGTGCAAACAGCTGGTGAATGTGTGAGGCCGCTTTTGCACAAGCGGCAAGTGAACATGCAAAACCATCACCTCTCCCTCCCCACTGCCACCAGTCTGGAAAGATTGGGGACCCCTGGTTTAGAAGAGGGAGCTGCATGCTTCAGTTTTGCACTCTATTCTTGTTCCTCAAGTTTGTTTAACAAGACAATACTTATGTTCAAAATGTTGAGAGTAATGCCTTGTTTAGTTATTGAATTGTTTAGTTATCTCACTGATATAATAATTTATTAAATATTTGATTTCAGTAGACTTTCCAAGTTGTGGAATTGGCAAATACTGAGGTTACATCTTTATTTATTTGGCTGATTGTTCATTTGATTGTCTGCCTATCTTACCACAGCATAACTGGGTGGCTTACAGTATTAAAAGGATAAAATTATATCCAACTTATACATAATACGGACAACGTATAATAAAAAATAAATATAAAAATATAAATATCCTACATAAAAGATGGGAAGGGAGGGAGTAGGATAAGCACGGTGGGGGGGCAGGTGGGATCTGTTACTAATCTGTCAATAATAAATTTAATTGGGAAGCTGACTCCTCTGTCTTTATCCTTTAAAAAGTTCTCTGAAGCTATTAGGATCTATGAATTATTTTCATATTTGAACAAATAATAGAAACTTTATGTTAAGGTTAGTGGAGGTGGTATTGAGCACATGTGGGGATCCCAAATGGAAGTCAGGATGTGCAACTTTGTCTTTTATTGGACATTATGTTAGTCTATAATAAGTTTTATCAAGATAGTTGATAAAACTATTTAGCAATTTTTAATGTATTCAATTCTAATAGGTTTTGATCAGTGCACAACAAATAGGTCAAATAAAAAAAAAAATAAGATTAAAACAACCATATTCCTGGCTCAGTTCGTACAATACTAAGTCATAAACAAAGTTTATAAACCACAGGATCTGGTTCCATACACCAAACTAAACCAAATAAACATTGCAATTCATCTGAATATAGTTTTAATATCTCTTCTATTGTTTATGAGAGCTAAACCAGAAACACCTTTCTTCCTTGAATGAGGAAGACTTTATCCAGGCGGAGAGCCGTGTCTGCTTTCTTGTTTATCTTTAACCATTGTTCTTTTGATCGTGCTTCGTACTTTAGAAAATGATTTCTTGGAAAAGTCAGATTATGCCTACAGATGTTTGCAATCTAAATTGAATCTTAATGTACTACTTTTATCTTAAATGTTTGAGAATTTTGCTTTGATCATCCTAAATAGGTGTGTTAAACTTTAAAAAAGGGATGCTGAAATTATATAAGATCCTGGGATTTTTTTTTCAGTGTAAGGTTTCTTGTTGAGTTTATAATGATATAAGTCATTTTATACAAAAAAGGAATCAAAAAAATCTATAAAGAGCAGAAATAGAAGATGAGGAAGTAAAATGCACCATGGTGCCGTAAAGAAATCTAACTAGGATTGTGTACTCTTATTAAAAATTTATTTTTAAGTGTGTATTTCTTAAAAAACATATTCAACATATTTCAAATGTATTGAATAAAACCTACCCTATGTAAGGTCTAGAGAGTATCATATTTTTTATACAGTAGGTGGAAACATGCTGTGTTCAACAGTCCTTGCCTTTTTTGAATGTGTGAGATTGTGGTTTATGTGACTTAACCTAAGAATTTGGAAAAATGTGTTATATGTTTCTTGGATATTTTGGTTTCATAGAATTAATAGGAATGTAGATCATTGTTCCGTTTGATCTTGTAATAATCAGCAAAGCTTCAAAGTATAGCTGTGCACTGTTTCAGCTTTTTTGTACTGCATTTAATTACACGTAATACTAGACTAGCCATTTAAAATAAATTAAAATAGCACATAATTTGCCTTGTTCTTTAAAAACGCTGACCCTATTAAAATTCTAAATAATGGTTAAAGGTGTATGTTTAGTTTTGTGTTTTGAGCGCAAAATAATAGAAGTCTCCTCATTGAGATCATTGCTAAACAGCATTGTAATATCTTTTTGTGTGGGTTACAATATTTTTTTCTTTAGACTTACTACATATTAAGCTTCCTACAGATTCTTTTCACATTTTTAAGGGCTCCAGTACATAAATGCTCCAACTCCCTTTGAGAGTTCTGCAATCTAATGCCCAGTTACTCATCTTTTAAATAATTTTTATTAGTTCACTTTTCTACAATCTGGTATCCCTCTGGGTTTTTTAGGCTACTGTGCTCGTCATCTTTGACTATCTATCACACTGCTTTGAAATAGATTAGAGTTATATTTTAAAACATCCTGAAGCTAATCAGGTTGGGAAAAGGCTGTATCCCTTCTTTCTCTGTTCTGTCATGTTTTCCTAATGCAGTTTTAGACATATGATGTAGAAAATTCAATGCAGACTATATTTGAAAATTGCAACAATGGCTGCTTCAACTTCAGTGCTGCCTTCTATCTTTCATCATTAAAAACTACCCTCCATAAGAATCATTTGGGTCCCTTATTTTAAGGAGTTTGTTCTGTAAATCAGGAAAAAAGTAAGGTTATGATAATTTTTTTGCTCATCTGCCCTGAAGGAGGCAAAAATATATTCCAGTAGGATATTTTATACCACATCCCTTTTGACTTTTATGATAGTAGTGCTGTTAGTCTCAATATGACTTTCATAAAAGAATATTATAATTAATTGTACTTTGGTGCCTAACTTTCTAATAGTTGTTCTATATTTGGACAAACATGAAAAAAGTGAGCTGTGTATGTTGCTTTGGAGTTATGTAGTCCCAGAAATTTGACCAACCACCAACTGACATGATCTCAGTTTTTGACCCTTTGAATAGTTCCTTTTCTGCTGATTAATATAAAGAAACAAAACACAATTCCACTCTGATATTGTATGAGTATAAAATAAAAGTCCCATTTATTTGGTATCTAGCTTCTACACCATGGAGTATAAATATGATGAAATGGAAGATCTTTGCAATATTTTAAATTTTGTTATAACCTTTTTACTGCTAAATTCTTTCATCCATAATACTAAAATACACGTATATTGTGTATAACAAGTTAAAACGAGAAAAGGGTAAAGGTGAAATGTCAAGACTTTTTGGCTGTTTCTGCCATTTTAACGGGGTCTGTTAAATTGTATTTTAAGGGGTTCTGGAAGATTAGTCCTGGGGGATGAGATGGGAGGGGAGGGGATCCCTGCAGGACATGGGGCTGGATCACCTAAGAGGCGCAGGGTGGGGGAAATAGGGTTGGGAGATGAAATGGCTCCGGTGAAGGCTGAGGGTTATTCCATCGCCATGGTGATTGGGAGGGGCAGATATGGTGGGAGCAGAGGGTCAGGCCGCACTTGGGGATTGCACACTCGCTGTCTCCAACCGGTCACACGCTCCGGCCCTCACTGCTCTTCTCGCACTCCTGGTGGCACGGGATTACAGGATCCTGGGCTTAGGCTGGTCTTTTTTAATGCCAGGTCTGTAGTAAATAAGGCTTCCCTCATACAAGATCTTATTCAGGTGGGGAGCATGGACCTGGCTTGCATCACAGAGACCTGGGTAGGCTCAGAAGGGGGCGTTCCACTCTCTGAATTGTGCCCACTGGATTTCCAGGTGCTCCACCAGCCGAGAGCTCAGGGTGGGGGGGTGGGTGGAGTGGCGGCAGTTATTAGGGAAAGTCTTCGTCCTCGGGGGGCCACTGTTCCTTAGATAGGCGGGTGTGAGTCTCTCTTTGTGAAGATGGCTTCAGGAGTTCAGTTGAGTCTTTTGATTATGTACCTTCCTCCCAGCTGTGTATCATCAGCCCTGCCTCAGCTGCTCGAAGTGTTAACCGGGTTGGCAGTTGAGTTCCCCAGGCTTATGGTTCTGGGGGACTTTAATCTGCCTTCCATTGGCGAGACATCTGAGCTGGCTCAAGAGTTCATGGCCTCCAGGATGGCCATGGATCTGACTCAAATAATTCGGGACCCAACTCATAGTAGGGGACACATACTCAACCTGGTTTTGGAACAGTGGAAGAATGATCTGGGTATAGGGGATATAGCCATTCAACCCCTGTCATGATCAGATCATTTCCTCCTTAGGCTATACTTCCAGTCCGCTACTCCCCACCGCAGGGAGGCGGAACCAATTAAATGGTTCCGTCCCAGGCACCTGATGGACCCGGAGAAGTTTCAGATGGAGCTTGGGACTTTTCCTGTTTACCTTCACACAGCTTGCCCAAGGCTCTAGTTGAAGCCTGGGATAAGGCAGCTGCTGGGGCCTTGGACCGAGTTGTGCCTTTGCGGCCTCTGACCCGGTGCAGATCCCAGGTAGCCCCTTGGTTTACTGAAGGTCTCCGGGAAATGAAGCACCAGAAAAGATGCCTAGAGAGCTGTTGGAGAGCCAGCCAATCCGAATCTGACCGAACACAGTTAAGAGTCTATATTCACTCTTACCTTGTGGCGATAAAGGCGGCAAAGTGTGTGTACTTTTCTGCTCTTATTGCATCCACGGATAATCGCCCAGCCGCCCTGTTTAGAGTGACCCGTTCCCTTCTTAATTCGGGAGCAAGGGAGGACCTCTTGCAGGGTAGGGCTAAGGATTTTGTTCAGTATCTGCAGGATAAAATCACTCAGATCCGGACGGGTTTGGACTCTGACTGGGCGGGGTCCGATGAGATGAGGCGGGCTGGCCTTGAGAATATTATCTGGGAGGAGTTTGAGCTTGTGACTCCTAATGTGGACCAGATTGTGGGTAAATTGAACACCACCACCTGCTTATTGGACCCGTGTCCCTCTTGGTTGGTTTTGGCCACCCGGGAGGTTACATGAGGCTGGCTCCAAGCAGTTGTCAATGCATCCTTGAGAGAGGGGTTCCTGCTCCCTTGAAGGAGGCCCTTACCACAAACTGCGCTAAGCATCCATCTTGGGGGAACGCAGGCTATAATTGAGCTGTCATTTCTGTCACAGGCCTAAATCCGGCTCCTGCATGGTTCCTCTTCAAAATCCAGCCAGTGACCTTTCCGCTTACGGGCCCCTCCTTTTGATGGAGAGTCCCCTTCTCAAGCCCTCCCTTTCCATTATAGGAAGGGTCCCTCTGGTAGGCTTTGGTGGCGTGTCTCCCCCACCCACCAAATCTTATTTTTGCCCCCGTTGCAAACGCAACTGAACATTACAACCACCTGCGGCTCCTGAAGAATGAGAGCAGGGACATTTCCGGCTGGCAGCGTGGAGAAGCTCAATTAACGCCAGGCATGATTAGCAAACGGTTCGAGCAAACACCGATTTTAGAGAGTGATGTGGCAGCTGACCCTTCCTCTTCCCCCCCGCGGGGCCCTTCGAGAAAAAGCCATGGCATTTTCCCGACGGGTATCAACCTATACTTTCGAGCCGAGGCCTCTAAATATATCCTGATGGCTCGAATGCCACCCCGCCTCCCGAAATGGAAAGGAGGAAAATTGGCGTCGTCTGATTTCCAACGTGCTTATAATGAGACCTTTTGTGTCTGTCAAAGAAGGAGATGGGGCGGGCCCAGCTAATTTGTTGCTTGAAAGAAGGAACGAGAATATAAGAGCCTTGGTGGCACAGTGGTTAAATGCAGCACCGCAGTCTCTGCTGACTTGTTCAGCAGGTTGTCAGATCAAATCCCATCAGGCTCAAGGTTGACTCAGCCTTCCACCCTTTCTAAGGTCGGTGAAGTGAGGACCCAGATTGTTGGGGGCAATAAGCTGACTCTGTAACTGCTTGGGGAGTGTT
>JANHGC010005581.1:45833-59507 GCA_027560395.1 Boaedon fuliginosus | reverse complement strand
CAGAATGAAACAGAGCAGGCAGTTATGGACATGCCTTGGTATGTCTACATGACATCTTTGCTCTACAAATTGGACTGGTTGTAATTTCACCTTCAAGTATGATTCATGGTGCAGATTATAGTACATAAAGTTATTTATATCATAAACCTTATTTATTTATTTACATATGTACCTCACCTTTCTTCCCCCAACCAAGGTGGCTAACAACAATTAAAAACAGTAAAAAATTACATTGTTACAATAAAATTATTAAAACAATGAAACTACAATAGTAAAGTTAAAAGAATACAAACAGACAATAACAATTATACTATACTTTCATACGGGGGGAGTCAATTAGTTCCAGGCCTGTTTGCAGAGCCAGGTCTTAAGAGCCCGGTGGAAGGCTAACAGGCTAGGGACGGTCCAGATCTCCACAGGGAGCTGGTTCCAGAGGGCCAGTGCAGCCACAGAGAAGGCCCTCCTTCGTGGACCCGTCAGCTGACACAGTTTAGTCGATGGGACCCAGAGGAGGCCAACCCTGTGTGATTTTACGGGACGCTGGGAGGGATAAGGTAGAAGGCGGTCTCGAAGGTAGCCCGGTCCTAAGCCATGGAAAGATTTAAAGATCATCACTAATACCTTGAATTACATCCGGAGAGCTATAGGGAGGCAATGCAGCTCACGGAGGAGTGGTGTTATGTGGGTATACCAAGGCACACCCTTGATCACTCGCGTGGCTGCATTCTGGACCAATTGGAGCCTCTGGATTCTTTTCAAGGGATGAGGGCGTGAGTGACTGTGAGGAGAGCCATTTTACATGGATGCCACATCTGCTGTTCCCAAAGAAAGCTTAAAATGTGGGTAAACAGCAGGTTTGCTGCTGAACATTAAATAAAAAAGGAAGAGAACTGCTCGAGGTCAAACTATGCTTAATCCTTTATAGCAAATGGGGTAGCAGAAGAAAAGAGACCACGCAGAATTTCTCCAAGGCAGAGCTCTTCTCTCTCTCTCTTGCCTGCCCACTGCCTGGCCGGCCCACTGTCTTTCGGGCTCTGTGCTTTTTAGGTGGGGAAGAGAAACAGGAGGCGTGGGGCAGCTTCTGCTGCCGGACCCCGAAGCTGCACTGCTCACCCACTCTCACCCACCCCACTGTCTTTCGCCTTCCTTGCTTTTTACTGTACTGCACATGCACCATGCTGCTCAGGCTGCTCTCTGGTGCCGCTTATGGAGTGCAGTTTGCTGAGTTGCTTGCCGGTGACTGTTGGTGGGGATCAGCACTTCGGCACTGTTTTTAGGGGGCAAAAACCCCTCGGCAGCGTGTCTGACCCCCACAGTGCTTGTTGCCAGAGGGTAAGGTATGTGCATGGCAAGTTTGGTCGAGATTGGTCCTGTTGAAGAGCATATATGGCACATACACACACACACACACACACACACACACACACACACACACACACACACTGCTTTATATATATAGAGAGAGATATACGTAAAGCTTTCCAGAAAAATTATGACTGGTTTCTAGACGATTTGGTTTCTAGAGCCAGCTCGGGATAGTAGAGAAGACATCAAGCTAGAGACTGGGAGAGGGGAGTTCTAGTCCTGCTTTGAGCATGAAGTCTGCTGGGTGACCTTGGTCCAGTCACTTTCAAGGACTTGTTCAGGCAGTCTCCAAGACTCAGACACAATTGAACGGAAGGGGGGGGAAAGATTTCTAGAAGGTTAAGGGAAAGGAGTTTGATTAGATTATCTTTGTGGGTATGTCCAGTTCTGTGGTTTCTTTGATTCTAAATTTAACACTTCCTCCTGAACATTGCCCTCTCCTCCCCTTGATTTCATGCAAAGGAGAATGACAAGCAATTTTTCCTACGTACTAAATTCACACTGGATGAGAATAACACAATAGGAAATTTAGAAACTTATTTTTATATGCCGTGATAGTAAAAACGCCTCTAATATGCCTCAGCCTGGGAAAATCCACATTCATTCTTCCTCTAAGCATCGCTTAGGAAAGGAAGAAGGCTCGGGATTACCTTTGCGACAAATAATTATGGCAATTATTTTTCAAGAGCCTTCAGTTGCAGGAGACTCAAGAGGGCCTGCAGGGAGTCAAAAAAGGCAAGATGGCAGCCATACCTTTGCGATCAAAGTCCTGCCCCGCCCCCACCCCACTTTCTTTTCTTTTTTTTACATCGAGGCAAAGGCTGGGCTTGGATTGCACCTCTGTGGCCATCTTGAAATCTTTCAACTCTGTGGCCCTGAATGAACAGAGATTCCTTAAGTCCACCAGCAGCTGCACCTTGGCCTCAGGAAGCCCTGTTCTCACTCTCCTTCTGATCAGGTCTGGTGACATGAAATTATCACATCCTGGCTTGAAAGTCTGGGAGGGTGCTATTTCTGGGTTTGCTACTGTTGATGCAGGCAGACCTTGGAGGTCACCTTAAAAAAAAAAACGGTCAGAGGAAGTTCGGCATGTGACTTTTTGGCACGCGGAGTATTTTGTGATAAAGGCCAGTGTGGATTAAGGGCACAAAGAGTTGAGGTTTAGGTGGGTTTCCTTTTATATCTACCAATAGAGAACCTCCTGAATCCTTTCAAAAGTGGAGTGAGGGCTGCAAGGGAGAATTAATAAGGGGCTAATTCTCAGGACATCAGCTTTGTGTAGGGACCTGGGTTCAACAGGCTCCTATTTCATCAGTGAGTTGCTTTGCCTCTGTGTATCTCTTTTACTAGGCTTTTATGCTGCTCTAGTCATCAAGCTACAAGTAGCCCTTGACTTACAACAGTTTCTTTAGTGACCGCTCAAAGTTACAACGGTACTGAAAAATGTGACTTAGGACCGTTTTTCACAGTTACCACTTTTGCAGCATCCCCATGGTCACGTGATCAAAATTCAGTTGATTGTTCATATTTATGAGAGTTGTGGTGTCCCAAAGTCATGTGATCACCTTTTGCGACCTTCTGACAGGCAAAGAAATGGGTAAGCCAGATTCACTTAACAACTGGGTTACTAGCTTCTCAAGTACTACCACTTGACAACTGTGGCAAGAAAACACATCAAATGGGGCAAAACTTGTTTAACAAAGGCAATTTTGGATTCAATTGTGGTCATAGGTCAACAATTACCTGTATTAGGTAGATATATAGTACAGGTAGTCCTCATTCAGTGACTGTCTTGTTTAGCAACTGTTTGCAGTTATGATGGTGATGAAAAAATAACTTCGCAACCCATCCTCACATTTCAGAGGACTGCTAAAAGCAAAGAATGTATGTGTATTTGTTTGTGTGTTTGTGTGTGTGTGTGTGTGAGAGAGACAGAGACAGACAGAGACAGACAGACAGAGAGTGTAAGAACCATTAGTGAAAAATGTCAAATATAAATACCAAACATTAGCTGCTTATTTTAAATTAATTAAACTGGAATCTAGAACAACTTCTACTTCCGCTACCATATTTCCCTGAAAATAAGACCCTGTCATATTTTTTCCCCACCAAAAAAGGCACCAGGTCTTATTTTCGGGGGATGTCATCCACTGACTAACCTATGAGTTAGGGGCATGTGTATGTTGGATGGATGTGTAAAAATCAAGCTAAGTCTTACTTTCAGGGGAGGTCGTATTTTTAGGGAAACAGGGTAATGTGTGGCCCCTGATATTTTTATTGCTCTTGAACCAAAGTGAACATTGGGAAGCCCACTTGGTTTGTGTGTCCATAAGAGATGTTTGCATTCATTTAATGTTAAATGTACTCTTTCCCAACACAAAGCATTCCCATTGTTGGATTAAGCTCCCACCTGCTCTAGGCAGCTAATATTTTGCTAATGATAACTGATGGGAAATGGAGAACAACGCATCTAGAAAGCTCTAAACTAGAAAAGGCAGCATTAGCAACAACGTAGGTCCTTTCTTTTCCCTCAGACAGCAGCTCGGTGGATAATTAATTTTGCTGAATGTTGGATTGATTGTTGGATTTTGTTGTGTGTTAGATTATGCAATACTGAAAAGCTTTGCTTTGCTCTGCTTTGCTCTGCTTTTTGCTTTTGCAGGGAGAAAAGGGGGAGCTGGGTGTAAAGGTAAGCATCGCAACCATCTTTTTTTGCATCTAAAAAGGTGTTAAAGGAATATTGGGGTGAGAACATCAGGCATACTTATCTGACATACTAATAATTATTTCACTATATGTAGATCTCAATTCATGCAATAAACATTACTATGGTTTAACACAGGGGTAGGCAACTTTACGACCTGCTGGATCTTCTGCCTCAGAAATTCTGGGAGTTGAAGTCCACAGGTTGAAAAGGTGCCACAGTTGTCCACCCCTGTGTTAACATAATAGTCTTCTTCACAACATGCTAAAAGAATAGCTAAATTCCCACAAAACACTGAACATAAACAACCCAACACCATTGTTCTCTCTAAACCAGAGGTTTCTAAACCAGGTGTCCCTAACCCGTGGGCCGCAGCCCACTACCAGGCCATGGCCTATTTGCAACCAGGCTGTATGAGGTACGGGACGGCACACGCACACACGTGCACATCCCAATTCGGGTGAGTGGCGGGTGCCAGCGCTCACAGCCCCACTCATGTGAGCAGCAAGCACGCACGCACACACTGCTCCCACAAATGAAATTCACACAAAGCCATCCCCTCTTCACACACACCCCGCACCAGGCTACCAACCTGGAAATGTTGGAAAATGCTTTTCTTAACCTTTTGCCATCACACCTCCATTTAGTGTAATCTTAACGTACACACCTCCTCAAAATTCCAAATGCCAAAATTAACAGAAATGAACAGTGAAAACAATGTATTGAAACTTTGGGAAGGGTGAATTTATTTTAAAAATGTACAACTCAATGTTTCTTCACCTTTCCTGGACTCTGTCTGCACCTCCCTAAGGGAGCTTTATCTCTCCGTTTTGGAAATTCTGCTCTAAACCAGGGCAGCAGATGTACAAGTCACCATTTTTCTCAGCAGAAGCAGGGATTTTTGAAAAATAAATGCATAATCTACTTTATGTTTATAAATTTTACTATTTCTTTATTCTCTCACCTTTATTATTTTTATTAAAACATGGTGAACATACCTAATACTCCTTCCTCCTGTTTTCCCACCACCACAATTCTGTGAGGTGGATTGAGCGCCTGGCTCAGAGTCATCCAGTTGGTTTTCATGCCTAGGGCAGCATTAGAACTCATGGTATCCCAATTGTTTTTTTTTTTAAAATTGAGGTTACATATTTTTATGCAACTGGGAAGATAACTATATATATAAAATGATATATCAAAATGAAGTTAAAAAGTAAAAGGAGTGCCTGACTTTAAAACTATTTATTTATTTATTTAATTTGTACACCACCTTTCTTCCCTAATCAAAGGGAACACAAAGCGGCTATTGCATCCCCAGTTCATCATTTTCATTATTAACATGAGCTGCTGTTGGTTCCCCTCAGTTTTTGCCAGTTTTTTTCACTTTTCCAGAAGAAGTCATGGAGAGAAAATGCCCCCTTCCCCTTTTTGCTGTCCTTTTGCTTGAACTTTCCTTTTCCACTTATGGTAATCCCTCCTTCAGCTAGAGCCCCCCAGAAGGTTCTAGCTTCTTCCTTCTTCCTTTATTTATTTATTTGTTGGTTTATTTATTTATTTGTGTTTATTTATTATATTTATATGCCTCCTATCTCACTGTCTATCTCACTCTTGGCTTATCTTTTGGGCAAATTACACTTAGTGCATCATCTTTGGCAGTGGGAGAAATACCTTAGGGATCCCTGTCAAAAACCATTGTAGGCTAATGTTTGGTGTACTGCAAACCCAGTCCGCAGTACATAGTAATGTAAACTGGTTGTTGACTAGTTGGGCAGGGATATAGAAAGAGACAGGTCAATCAAATCAAAGGCTATTATATTTATCTAGAGGTCTCTTCATTATTACTGGACTGGAGGTGATATGCCTCCAATAACTGTAGTAGGGAAAACAGTTGCAGGAGAAGCTTATGTCTCCCAAGTCTCTGGCAGAGATCTGGCTGCTATTTGAAATACAAAATGCTGGACTAAAGTGGGCCTTGCCTGGATTCATCAAAGCTGTTCTTGTGAGCTAGAAAGTGAGTAGGAATGAAAGAGAATAGCCAGAAAACGCAGTAGTTTGACCAGGCCCATGAATAATATTCTTTCTCATGGCAGCATTCTCACATGCTTCTAAAGTAAAATTAGATCATACAGACATTAATTTATCCCTAGGGTAATTTATCCGTAGGGTAACTCCATAGCCTCCAAATTCTGTTCTGACATCTTCCAATCCCAAGACTTCAGCAAAAGATAGAATGAAATGATGTTAGTTTGAGGGAATCCTTCCTGATTCAAATGAGTTTTCATCTAAAACACAATAGTTTCTTTATGCAGTTATTTATGCGGAATTGCTATTCTTTGCACAAAAACAAAGAATTTTTTTAAAACTAAGACTCTCAGCTTGATGGTTTCCACTCAGGATCCCTAAATATAGAGATATCCCCTTTTTTATATTTGAAGTTGCACTATCTTGCCGCTAACACTCACTGGTACCAAATGAATCATTGCTTGGAACTTGCCTGGGGAGTGAAATATGTTTATTTTGTTATCAGAATTTGGAATTAAGATATTTGTTGCAAAAAGCACTCACTTTCCATCATAAGATTGAATGGAATGCTTTTCTGCTTAACAGTTTGGTAAGAAGCCCTATTTTTAGGCTAATGTTATTGAGCTGTTTCTACAAGGCAAAACAGTTAAATCAACCTATACATAGTCTAATACTGCGGGAAATACAACAGGAGTTCCTTTCGTTTAAAAAACAATTGCTTTCCTCTTCTTTTTCCTTCTGTGCTAGAATCTCTACATACATTAATACTGTGTTCTGGAGCAATTGGGCAATGCAGAGCCTCCATAAGCACCCACCAAAGATGTGGAAATATTCTGGAATTCAGGGGGATCAAAACAAGATTAATTTCCCTAAAGGAAGAATCTCAATTAGCAATAGTCCTGCGGGAGTCCTGCAAGAGTTGGGCAGCTTATAAGTCTAAATAAATAAATAAATAAATAAATAAATAAATAAATAAATAAATAAATAAATAAATAAATATATATGACACCCTGACAAATGGTCAAAACATAGGTCAAATATTTCTAGATTTATCCCAATGAATTATTAACTTGCATTACTTGAAAAGGGCCTGATGAATAAAATAAAATATATAAAAGTATCATTTAAAGTATCAAAATAAATAATCATTGCTAAATTCCAGATGGCTCAAAATGTAAGCAACTGGAAACCCAAATTCTTCAGGAAAGAAAACAGTCAAATAAAAATAGGCACGTTTCCTGGAATAATGCTAGCTATAACATTAAAGAGGATCTCTGTCTAGACGGGAGTGTCAAACTGGTGGCGTCATGGCACTGTCACATGACATATCGGGACTTTTCTCCCTTTCAATAAAGCAGGTGGGGGCGGGGCCAGCACGTGACATATCCAGCCTGCAGGCCGCCAGTTTCACCCTAGACCTTGGGCCTCCTGGATGTTTCCTCTCTTTAGGAAAAGGAATTAGCAGCCTCCCCCTTTTATTTCTTTTTTACTTCCATTCAGTGTTGTTTCTCCTTAGTGTACTGAAGGCCTTAGCTGCCTCCATTTCTCCCCCTTCCCTCTGCATCTGCCAAAATCATACTCTCAGCCACCATGAAAATAGTTTATATCCCTGCCCCTTAGGAGGGTGTGCTTGCTCCACTGTCTCAAATGGGCAGGTGGAATGGGCAAACAGCATTTATAGATCAGATTCATGCAGATGGTGAAGGCATGACATGCAATAAGATTTAATGTCTGTTTCCTTTGCTTTGGCAATAGCATACTGTATGTAGCCTTTGCTCACAGGCCAGCGTATCTGTTTGCATGGTCGTTTTTGATGTATAAGAAACAAGTTGCCAGCAGTAGATCTTGTTCCTTCTTCCAAAATAGTATTGTGTAAAGCACTTGAACTTATATGGGTATAAATTCTGATTTAAGGCTAGAAAACAACACAAACACGCAATAATTAATATATTATAGGGACAAGCAGCCTGGTGTTTTCTAGAAAATTTGGATGATAGTTCCCATAGTCTCTTGCTGATGGGGGCTGAAGTCCAATGTGACTGGAGGCTATCAAGTTGCCTGTCTCAGTACTTCCAGTATGTGACAGAAGGACATGGGAAGATAATAATTCCTACCTATGTTCATTTCCAACATAGAATACATTATATTTGTCTTATTTTCATTTTTCATATTTTGTTCCCCTTTAGGGAAGTGCAGGCTTTGGCTATCCAGGCTCTAAGGGACAGAAAGGTGAGCCTGGTACTCCAGGACTTCCAGGTCCAATTGGTCCCCCAGGATCTCCTGGAATCATCATGAGGCACTCTGATGGCTCTACTGTTGAGCAACCTGGAGCCATGGGCCCACCAGGACTTCCTGGAAAAGATGGTCAACCTGGAAAGGATGGAGAGCCTGTAAGTAACCTTTTTATATGATGGTTGACTTCAGCTGGAAATGTATTGGAACAGCTTGCCCTTTAGAGTTCATTAATTTATTGCTACTATACATTGGCATTCATGCCAGGTATAGCCAAGGATATCAGCTTTATCTGGATTCATGTCACATGCAGCATTCTCTATTAACAGGACAATTGTGTTTGGACAGATTTTTACCAATATGCAACAAGAAGAACCAGACTCCAGTTTTATCCCAAGTGTGCTCAGGAAAATTGGGATTTCTAACTTAAAGGCAGCCTTGTAAACCGACATATTGTTGCCAACATATTGCAAGTTATATATCATTTATTAATTTGGAATACATAACGATAAAGTGAATAGTTTGGATTCATGGAACTTTACATGTATTTAAAGGCAATGGACGTAAAACATGCATGAGTATAAACTGCTTACAGAAGAGAAGTGGATAAATTTATGTATCTCAGTATAATTTACTAATGAAATTATATAGAGACTTTTGTAAGCATGCAGATGCTAGTTAAAAAAAAACAGGTGGTCTATAGTCTGTTTTAGTGGATGAATGAATGTTTGTGTGTAAGAACATGCTTTTACCCATTGGTTATATGGAAATGAGAATTGGATGTATCAGGAGAAACTTAAAAGTAAGTTGAACAGCATAGGATTGAAGCACTGAAGAAATGTATATAGTAAAACAAGAATCAAGAGTACCTGGATACTATATAAACGAATCTGGATTAAATTCAAAACTGAATGCCCAATATGAAATAATTATGTTGTATAGCTTTGCAAGTAGAGAGAGAATGAATGAAGATTGAATAGATAACAAAATAAATATATGAAGTCATGGGTTGAAAGAAAGACCAACCCCCTCAAAAAAACATGTGATTGGATGAAGTTGGTGACATTCTCAAGAAGAAAAAGTTGAGGAGTTTATGAAGCAATGCACAAATCAGTGACTGGATGTGGTAGAAGGAAAGATGGTTTGAAAAGACAGAAAGCTATGGAGAGAAATGCTGAATGATATTGACATAAACCAGATCAATCTATATTTTATTTTTCTTATCTCATGGCTTAAATTTCTTTAGCTTACTATTTCTTACTCCTTTTCTGCTCTCTGCATAACATCACTTATCCTGAAAGGGAATAGCCTTATAGGTATGTATATACATATATGCACTATACATTGGAATGAGCAATATGTGGTTACATTCTCTGTATACAAATACATCCATATTGATGCAATCTTTCAAGTTCACCATAGAAGCACAGTCCTCCTGAAGATTTTAGTGAATTTGTTTTGTCCATTTTCTTATTTTCTTCACATCAGTTTCCTATTTGTTTGCTTCCCTCTCAGTTTGTGTTTCATCCACCAGATTTAAGACTTATTTTAAAATGAAATATCCGAAGTGCAAAAAAACCCTTTAATTGGTAGATTATTTTTGAAGGCCCTAACAGGCCATTTAACTAAGGGCATAAATAATGAAGCCATGATGGTATTTTATACAAAATCCATGATTGGCCCTTATCGGTTAAAAATATGTAACAAAATAGTATGCAATCAGGTTCTGAATTCTAGAGATAACTTCCATAGACAGGAATTTTTCATTTTCAATGGAAAATTTCACCTAAAATTTACTGTGTCTTTGGTTCTTTCAGGTAATTGTCCTCAAAACAGACTCTCTCTTTCAATATATTTTAGTTTTGCTTCTGTTTTCTGCCTGAATATTTTGTTCCACCAGTCCCCAATTCCAGTGTCACATAAATTAGACTTGACATATCCTCCCTATTCTGTGATTCCCAATGTTTCTGAACTATATTCCAGCACATTCTGCAACCTCTGAAACAAATTTGAGGTCACAGGAAAGAAGTCCTCCATCTTAGAGGGAAAAGAGTGCCCTTCTGTTTTCCCCTCTTTTGGTGCTCCTTTTAGATATTTTTATCATTTGCCTCTTTTCTCATTAGTAGTTCTAATATTTCCCCCTGTTTTTCTCTTTTGCTTCCATTCTGAGCTGCTATATTGTTGCACTCTCTTTAGTAAAGTCAGAATTAAGCCAAAATATTCTTCCTATGTTTTGTGCAAGTCTGAGTGAGCTAACCCTGTGTAGCTGACTTAGCCAACTATCATATGAGTGTGAGAAGGTAGCAGAGGAAATTAGCCTGATGTTTGAAATTTAAATCACAACAGAGTAAAAGTGCCTAAGTTCTGTTTCCGACTTTTTGTTCTTTTTAGGGGGATCCTGGTGAAGATGGCAAACCAGTAAGTTGTGCTGTTTCTTCCTCACATTTCAGATACAAACTTTTTAGATTTGAACTGTACAGTTGTAAAGAAATTCTATATACCATGCAAAGTGGTATATTCTGAGTGTCTCATAGAAAAATGGTGGCAATCTTAACACAAGTTTGTTCAGAAGTTACTCCCCTTATGTTTAATGAGTTAACTGTCAAGTAGATGTGAACAAGATTGTATCCTAAGCCACATTTTATACAGACATTTCCAGAGCAGCCTTCTAATAAAAAAGCAGCATGCTTGTTCTAAGTTCATTCAAATGAAATATGTAATGATTAGGCAGTCAAATCTGTAAACTACTCAGTATCATAACTGAGTTAATGTAATCTCTCCAAATGGCCCCCCAACATAAGAAATATGAAAAACAAAACACAGGATGCCAAAAGAGTAAACTATCGGCATGTAAGTATTATATTTAGAATGGTCTTACAAAATGTATTCTTTTCTCTAAAAGTATTTCTAAATGCAGTTTGTCACTCTCAGATACTGTATGCTGTTGGATATTTGTTTATGAGTAATAAACTATGTTGAAATGTTACTTGAAACATTTGAAAGAGTTGAAATATTGAAACAGAAACCAGCAGACTTTAAAATGGGAAGAACAGTTGAATCAGACAGAAGATGACTCAGACATTGGACTAAGCCAAGGGTTCTCAAATTGGGGTCAGGGTCCATCTGAGATTGTAAGTGACTTAAAGGAGGTCACAATTTTCTGTACAGTTAAATTTTTTATATAGTTATACAAAATTCTGGATTTTGAAAAATCAGTTAACTAGGCTTGATCAAAACACATATTTATGTATTTATTGTATAGGGTGATGTTGGCCCCCAAGGATTCCCTGGGACTCCAGGTGACCCTGGCTTGAAAGGTGAAAAGGTACAAATGCTCTTAATTTTCTTATAAAAATCTGGCTGTTCTATTACTGGAGCATTTTCTGAGTAGTCTGTTTTGACTGAGGGATTTGGGGGGCATTTTTGGGGACAGGGGTGACTGTAATCATTGTTTGCAGCTGTGTAACTTGTTCTTTCCATCTAGGGAGAACCAGGTGCTGGTGCGAGAGGTCCACCTGGGCCCCCAGGCCCACCTGGGAAACCGGGGTTGAGTTCCAAACTGGATAAGTTGGTGAGTTCCAAAAGCTTGTAACAAAGACAGAATGGAACTTGGTTTCATGGCCTTATCCCACCCAGGAAATGTTGCTGCATTGCCAGGACAGCTCTCTGCTTTTCTCTTTAGCCAAATTATCTCCCTTCTGTAACCTGAGTTAGATCTATATAAATTGCTTTCACTGGCTGAATGAAAATGCCAGGTGGTAGGGATTGCATGTACCCCCACTGCCCCCATTCTCAAATCTGAAACAGATGTTGGAGCTATGCAGGACATAGGAGAACAAGGGAAAAATCACTGCCCTACTGCAAGCCCAATTCTGTATCTTTTTATTATGTACCTGCCAAGCCTGTTCCTTTAGTTTTCTCCAGCTTTTAACATTCTAAAATGTTTGAAAATAATTGTGGTTCTGCCTTGAATAGTGTTGTACTTTTACTGTTGTAATGCTTTATTGTAAATATTTCTGGGAGAATATTCATTACTCATTGGCTGTTCATTTAATCTTCCAGGTGGAGGATTTAGTATATAAAGTACATATTAAATTGCAGAATAACATTTCCAGCCCCCAAAATTCATTAACATGCCCTCTTTGTCTGGATGTCTTCTCAATGTAAAACAAGAATACAGCAGATGAAATTAGGTGGACATACTATTTTGAACTACTTAGGTCCTTGTTTCAATAACATTTAGCTTTGATATGCTTAACCATTTGTTTGTGTCTGTGCCTTTTTTCTTCCAGACCTTTATTGATATGGAGGGCTCTGGTTTTGGAAGTGAGTTGGAGACTTCCCGAGTAAGTAGTTAAGTTGTATAAATATGGGAACCGATGTTTCATTGATTAGACTGGATTTGGGAGGAAGAAAGAGAGAAACAATAATAGTGGCCTTCCTCAATATTGAGTCATCCAGATGTTTAGATACTCTAATTCCAAAAATAGCTTCATTAATTTTTAGCCAGAAGGCCCAATGTCTCTGTACAGCATGATCTTCAAACATGAATGACATAACATTTGCTCAGCAAATGGCTGTTTCCAGTTCTGTTGTGTCTGCAAGCAAATTAACTTGGCTAGAATAAGCACATTTATTTATTGGTCACATGTTAGATTAGAACAAAGGTCTTCAAACTTGGCATCTTTGTGGACTTCAGTTCCTGGAATTCCTCAGGCAGCCATGCTGGCTGGGGAATTCTGGGAGTTGAAGTCCACAGATCTCAAAGTTGCCAAGTTTGGAGGCCCCTGAGTTAGAACATACATTATATTTATTATGTTTCAGGGTCCCAGAGGACCACCTGGGCCTCCAGGCCCTCCTGGCGTACCTGGTTTACCAGGACAACCTGGAAGATTTGGGACAAATGGCACTGACTTTCCAGGCCTCCCAGGCCTCCCTGGAGTTCCAGGGAGAAATGGCAACTCAGGAATCCCAGGACCTCCGGTGAGTAAAAGGGGAAAATATCGTGCAATTCCAAAATATCATGTGTCTCCAAAAACTACCCAGTGTCATGGTAAGCATGTTTTCTGTTGTGTAGTATGTGTGTAGTGGGAGGAGGCTTGCATGCCCCTTTGCTAGCTGTGCTTATCATGCTGAATGTTGGGTGTTAATGAAGAGCATATCTCATTGGCATATTAGTAGAATTTGAGAAGTGTCTGGAAATGAGGGTTGGATTTGACTTATATGGTCTAATAGTTAAGGTGTTGGACTAGAATAAAGTTCGTGTGCAGCCTCAGCCATGGAAGCTCACTGAGTGACTTATGGCATCCATCAGCCATTTGCTCAGTCCGACATACCTTGTATGCTTGTTG
>JANHGC010005579.1:42653-53777 GCA_027560395.1 Boaedon fuliginosus | reverse complement strand
TCTGAGGTTTTCGCGGGTGTTTGTATGTAAGTCTTTGGTTATTTGGGTTTTCTCCCGCGTAAAATTGGAAGAATCTTAGCGATGTTTCGACGAGGTCACACTCATCATCTTCAGGCTGGTACCTCAGCGGAAGGTACCCTGAAGACCAGCCTGAAGATGACAAGTGTGACCTCGTCAAAACGTCGACAAGATTCTTCCAATTTATTAAGGAATCCTACACGGGAAAAGACCCAATTACACCAAGAATTTCATACCTACACCCGTGAAAATCTACGAAAACATACATACATACATACATACATATACATATACATATATATATATACATACACATACACACACATATATATACATTTACATACTATTTTATATCTTATAAAAAATATTTTATATATACTATTTGTAATTTATAAAATCAGATTTATAAATAAATATTAACATCATTTAAACAATTTTTCAACTGAACAATTTACAGTGAAGTTTAGTTTTTAGTGGTGGCAACATCTCATAACCTGAAAAACCTAATTCTTACATATTGCAAGGAAAGAAATGTAAGCTTTGATTTTAGTGAGGCAGAATAAATATTGTAATGGTGAATTCAAATTACACTTATTCCCGTATACAATATTTATTATTCAGTAAGCTATGTATAGTGAAAATACAAAGTTTAGAGAAACACACTAATACAATAAACTTTGTCCTCAAAAATCATAAATTCTCAACATTAGGTTTGCTGAGAATTAGAAATTCAAGAGAATTAAACATAAGAAATGACCGCAAGAAACACCAGAGGATTTAATAATCATTTGTCCAATTTTATGACTATCCAAATAAGCTAGAGGTTTGCAGGTGGTATCACTGAAAAGTTGGTGACATTAAAAAGGACCAGAGTAACTTTTTCAGCTTTTCCTGGGTTTGAGAACAGGAGTTTACGTTACACATGGGAAGCCCCTTCAGGAAAACTATTCCATTTACATTCTTAAAAATTATCCAACTCTTACCAAAAGAAGTATGCTGCTAAAATTCAGTGGTAAAATTTCAGCAATGAAGGGGGGGGGGAGACACATCCCACTCCATTTTCCACCATTATTTTTGAGAAAACAATGGTCATTTTGCTGCTGAATGCCCCTATAGCATAGCCATTTGGATGAGTGTTCCAAAAGGCTATGGAGAAAAGGAAAGCATAGGTGCAGTCATCTGATTTCCAGCTAAGTGACCACTTCACTTATTGACATAATTGCATGCCCCAATTGTGTTTGCTACAACGGGACTACCTGTAGCCTCTATACGGACAGAGAAAACACACCCAAATTTGCCATCACACACATTTCCCATCAAATGTTAGTAGTGTAGTTGGGGGTAACTTCAAGGAGTTTGAAACAGAGATTCAGGGCTGCACACAATCACATTACCATCTCAAACAAAAAGGAAAAGCAAGCTTTAGTTTTAGGTTTATATGAACATTCCAACAGAATTGGGTAATACAAATTAGTGTATTTATTTATACGTTCTCTAATGTTAGTGATCAATCTAGTGGCACTCTGTATTGAATATGTTTTGTAATCTTTGTGTCATCTACATTAAGGGTTCTTATTGAACTATGGCAGTTCACAACTTTGAAAAATTAGTAATATGTCAACATATTTTAACATCATTAAAACAGGCTTTTGATAAAAATTTAAAAATCCAAACCATGCTAAATAGTAGGAATTAGCATAACAAGTGAATACTATTTAAAGCATTCAAAGCCAAATCCATAGATTTCATCAATTGACAGTCTCAAATGATTTGATTAATTTCACTTACAGTACACTCTTGCATTTCTTGTTCTTTAGTTGCTAGTCGCATCACCAAGATATTTTCCCTTCGAGCAGATTCTTGTTGTTGCTGCTTCAGTTTTTCTTCAGACTCTCTCAATCCAGTTACATCATTGGCTAGTGTAAAAGGGAAGAAATTAGAAGGTTTATAATCGGAAACCTTCAAAATAGTAAGATAAAAGATAAGCAATAAGATAAAAATGATATCTAAAAGCAAAGACAAAATAATGTGAATCATAAATACATTCCCTTTTGGAAGCAAATGTAAGAAAGAAAGATAAATAGCTTCTATGAGAACACAGGTAACACCACAACAAAATTCACTCTGATTACTTTCTACTGGCCTTTTAGTTCACAAAAGAACATAAAACAGTAATGGCATGACAGTCTATCACACAAGGAAGCTACATGACTGTCCTTTCCAGTCCTAATGTCATAAAATCACCTGCAAATTTATGGTGGTAATTTTTACAACCATGGGAAAAAGCAGCTTCTTGTTTTAAAGGGAGCTACAAATAAAATATACAGGGTCCTTATTGACAGGGATACAACTGTAACAGGTTTCTGTAACTGAATTCAAGTTGCACATTAACACATATATATCATTTGGCCTATCCAAACCATGGCTCTGGACAGCTAGTAATTGACCCCATAAGACCATCAAATTTTAACATTAATATGTGTGTTTATATAAACTAACTATATATTTCAGATGTGGCCCGGGGCAATTCCTCTTCACTCAGTGCCACCAGGGCAAGCCAAGACGTTTGACATGTCTGTTGTATGAGAATGTGAAAAGCTACAAACTATAAAGTGCTCATTTGCACCTACCAATATCAGATCTACATCAAGCACAAAAGAATCAAAAAGAATAATTTTCTTCTACTTGCATTTTACTTTGAATTTTGTCAACAAATTTATATTAAGGAAAAGAAAGCAACTTTCTTTGGTACAGAAAATAGTAATTTGTCAAACTCTAGAGGCACTGCATGGCTACGAACACAGCTATCTATCAGTCCCTAATTATTGTTTCCAGTATTAATCTCAGGGCACAGGTGAAGGCAATGTTTTCTCCCTAGAGGGATAGTTCTGGGACAAGGATGAGTAACTTAAAATAACCTAAACTCAAATCCCAAAGATATAGCACAGCTTAACAAGCTCATTATTCTATGAAGGTTTTTTATTGAATGTTCTTAAATCAGAAGTAAACAAGCTTGACTATTCAAAGGAAGAAAACATAATCCTAAAGTCTGTTGATACCCTACAGATTATTTAATAATTAGATTATCGTATTTATTGTTAACATACTAAGTTTGTTTATACAAGAATAATATATCACTGCTCTCGTCCAATAAAAAACATATAGGAGCCGAGTAGTAATACAGAAGTTGCCCCATAACTATTTCAGAACTAGAAAGTAAAATATAAATCAGATTTAATGAAAATACTTGTATTACAATACATTTAAACTATACTTTCAAGCAAGCAGTGCTTTCATGGATACATTATAAGGAAATGACTATCCTAAAAAAGCTTTAACTAAAAAAAATAATGAAATGTAATTGTTATGCTACGTATAACACATGGTTTCACTCAACAATTATCGCAAAACAGGTGGTAAAATCAGACCAATTATGTGAACTACTGTTTACACATCTGTCACATGTCAACTGAGAAAATATTTAGGCCAATATCTGAAATTGACAAAGCCCTGCTTCAATAAATATATTCGGAGTAACATGGTTTGTGTTTTGCCCCTTGACTGGGGAAGAAAGGCGGGATATAAATTTAAATAATAAATAAAAATAAACATTACAGAAAAAAAATCTAGCCTGATGAATATGCCCAAGAGAAAGCCTTCCATCATTTAATATCACAAATTATTGATTCAGACATAGTATATAAATTATAATGTATCATTAGAGATTGAATAAAGGTAGCCCTAAATTTATAACTATGATTAGAAACAAAAAAATTATAATAAAGCAGTGTAGTCATTAACTTATGCATCACGTGACCACACCTGATATTGTAACTTTTTTTTGTCAGTCATTAAGCAAATCACCTGTGATGGTTAAGTGAGGCATCATATGATTACAACTCCAGTCCCACACTGACTATGTCTGTCAGAAGCTAGCTGGAAAGGTCACAAATGATCAGGTGACCAGATGACAACATGATTTGTAAATGTGCAACTATTGCCAAGCATTGTAAACACATTAACAAGCACTGGAATCACAATAATGAGGATGGTGCTAAATACAATGACCTTTCGTTAAGTCACTTGTTTCAGCATTGTCGTAGCTTTGAACAGCCATTCACTAAATTAATGGTTGTTAAGCAAGGACTGCCTGTATTATTATTATTATTAATTCGATTTGTATCCCGCCTCTCTTCACCCAAAAGGGGAACTCGAGGCGGCATCGGTTTTATGCTAGATACTTTATCTCCTTTTCCAAGTAGTTTTTTTTTAAAGTTTCCACAAAAGAAAAGAAAGAAGATAGTTCAGATATTAACTTCTAATCATTAATACTTTTGTGATTCTAAATTAGTTTTAGGAAAAACTATTAACCAATTACATTGAATACTAGAGACCAAATAAGAACTTGCTGCAATTTACTTCAATAGGGGGACTAGCCTGATGAATGTACATGATCTTCCTCAAGCAGGTGATAAATATTAAGTTCCCAATTTGTGAATAGGTACAAACTTACTTAAAAATGTATATACTATAGGAATATATTTTAATTGCTATGTCCATATGTTGCCCAATAATTCACTTCCCAAAAACTCAATTTTTTGTTACTTCTACTTTTCAAAGAATATGGTGTTTAATTATATATTCAGCTGATTTTCAACTTACAGTTTAGATCAGTGTATTTGCCCTCAAGAGCTTGCACATACGCTTCATACTGCTTCCATCTAACGAAGAAAGAAAAACATTTCTGAATTGCATGATTTAAAAAAGTAGCAGTATACGACTAAACCCACCTTGCAGCTTTCATTAAGTACTTTAATTACTTATTATGATGATAAATTCCTATAGTTTAGGAACACCTTTAGCAGCTACAGGGAACATACACCAAGTCCCTATTTCAAATTGTAGTCTGCTTTCAAAAATAATCATTTCTTTTGGTGGATTTGCACATCACCTTAAGTGAAAAACAAATTACCTAATTTTATGTGAGCCAAGGCAGAGGCAATATTGTTTGAACAGGTTTACAGTTAACTTTCTTTAATAATTTTTATATTTTTCAATTTTTTCATCTCTGGTTATTTTGATTACTTTTTAAAATACATAGATACCCACCACACTATTCATTTTCAGGGGATAAGCCACATAATGCAAAATTGAGAAAAGGAGTTAAGAAAATAAATGTAAAATAAAGACATAACTGAAAATCAAAAGATAAATATAACGTACAAGAAATTATTAGCTTTATCTCCCCATACTTTTCTATCCTTGCAAACTATATTTAATAGATTTCAATGGCTCAGTGAAATTGTTAACTGTTTTTAATCTCCTATTAGGGCAGACGATGGGGCAAAACTAATTCTATAACCAAGGGTCCCCAACCCCTGGAATGGTCCATGGCCTGTCAGGAACCAGGCCGCACAGCTGGAAGCAAGCAGCAAACAAGCAAAAATGAAACCATCCCCCTCTCCCCCAGGCCATAGTAACATTGTCTTCCACAAAACTGGTACCTAGTGCCAAAAAGGTTGGGGATGCTGCTATAATCAACTGGCTCAAGGTCACAAAATTGAATGGAGATCTTTCTCATACTTGGACTGCATATCGGACATCAAGGACTGCTTATAAATAACAGGATACTTTTCGTTTTTCTGAAATTCATTTTGAATCTCAATCAATCACGAACTACAAAATTTGCTATTTTAAGCATTTAATTCTCTCAAATGTCTCATTTAGCTTAATTAAACTTTAATATTTTCATATGCAAAAATAGTTTTTATTCAGTATTGTGAAGATCCAAACTATTCTATGAAAGATATGAGAAATGAATTTTTGTTATTATGAAATAGACCATTATTTTACCTTAAGATCAATTCCTCTCTAGGTAGAACCTTGAAGTCTGTTTCACTGAGACGGGCCTGCACAAAAATAATTTCATTGAATTATTTCGTCTAGCATTGACAAGGAAAAGTAATAGAAGAATACATGTTTCCAGGTTACCTTCTTTGGAAGTGGCTCTTCATTAGTCATTGTGATTTCTGTAGAAGAAATAACACTATTATTATTTCACCCTCTTACACGTGTAAGTTCCAATCAATTTGAGTATATGTAGCACATTTTTATAATAGCTTTGGAAAACAGTGAAAAAATTAATTTCAACAATTTATGTATACACATTATAACTCTTAAGAAATGTATCAGTTAAGCCCTATTGAACTCTATAAAAATATGCTCCTCATTTTGTGGATAATTAAGACATTTATTTTCAATAATGAACATTTAAATCATTTCTGAAAATGTATGAATATATATGAAAGCTCACTACTGCTTGTGTAATACATATTCATCCAGTTACAGATAACTCTGTAGTATTATATTTTTGGTTTTTGCTATTTTAGGAACTAATCAACCCAAGATCACATTTATTGACTTTCAAATATTACTATTTTTCTGCACTGCATAGGTAATTCAAAACTAATATTTTCTATAACTAGTAGAAAGCTGTCCCTATTGTTTGTAAGATGGGCAAATATGTTTTAAATAAATATATAAAATAAGAAATGGTTTGCTTAAAAGTTTTAGAACACTGATAGTTGTAATGATCAGCATCAGACCAGAACTCTAAAACTTTAGTTTTACCAAATGAGGCAGTCACTATTTTTCAGGCTGATCTATTTCACAAGCACCAGTGCAGTATGACAACAAGCATGTACCAATTAACAATGCTGTTGTTTTATAATGCCATATAAATTCAATCTCGGGACCCTATAAATATTAATGCTTTACTTAAATTATCTGAGAAGATAATTTAATAATCTTTTTTTTTAATTTATAAATTCCAAAAGCACAATTTTATATATGGAACCTTGTAAGAAAGCATTAAGTACCTCTGTATGATAAGTCTCAATTCTTCGACAGATCAGTGTAGGGGTTTTTAGCAACGCTATAGAACTGGCTTACTTTCTCACAGGATGTTTTGACTTTACTTTCTTGTAGTTTTCCATACAATTACCAAGATCTGACTATTTTAAGGGTTCCCCCCCCATAAGGATCAGTTCAATTTTTTTTACCATACCATAAAATTTGATTAACCCAGACTTTCTATAATTTGTTTTAAACTAATTACAATAACAAACTACTTTGTGTAAATCTGTTTATATTCAGTAGCTTTATTGAAATTTTCTTTTTCCTACTGCAAATATATATTAACCATTTTTATATTAGATGACTTCTAATTCTAAAATAATTATCTTCTCTTTGCATACTAAGATGTATTTGGCACAGATTTAGGGACTTTAGAAATTGAGATATTGTTCTGCATAGAGCCTTCATCTCTTATGTACAATCTTAAACATGATCTGACCCCAAAATGGTTTGTATAACAGCCCCAAAAATGTAATAGTATAACAGAAATTAGAATATGTGTTAGACATTATGCTATGGTATACTCTACCAAATAAATACTTAGCAGAGCAAGCCAATTTCATCTTCAGATTATTTTTCTCAAGCTTATTAAATAAAATAAAAATTTTATTTCAGTTAAAAAAAAATTCCTCCACTCATAATCATCACTGGACTGAAACAAATATAACAGCAACTATGGTTAAAACACTTAGCAATGTAAATTGTTGTACAAATAACTCATCTCATATAAACCTGGCTATATAATCTGAAGAAATGCAACCTTGCCCTTAGTACATTGTGATGGGCAGTTTATTCATAGCCAACTGGATCCCCACTGCACGTAACATATTTATTACAATCTAGCACATCAATGATGGTAATTCTAAGCAACCTGTAGAATGAACAAAAATATTCTGTCTCTGATCCAACTCCCCCAACTTGGTCTTCTGCAAGAATATTGGGCTACAATTCCCATTTTTACCAATTACTGGATATGCTGAAACAGATGATTTATAATTTAACATAGCAGGAGGAAGAGATCATTTTGAGGAGTCATTTGTTATGTGGAAAATAACCAATCACATTTTAAATTTTATGCAACTTTATTGTCTGCCCAGTGGCAAAACTGTCAAATAAAATACCAATAGTTCAGCAGAGCATGTAAAAATAATGAAATCTACAGTCAGTTTAAGGTTTTAAGAGTAAGTCAAACTAGGTTTTCCTCCAGAATCACTGTTAACTTCCTAATAAAATATAACATGAACTATCCTATTTTTTATTGAAAAGAATTGTTAAGCCATAAAATATTGACAAACTTAAAACCATTTTTGCAAGCCAAGGTGGTCTTAAAAACACAAGCATGTGATGCGCAGTTCCAATTCAACCCATTTACTCTGAATACTTAAGACACTCCCGTACATAAATTTCGACTTTATAATTTTTAGACGAACACGCAGCCACGTGCCTCTATATCTATACTTCCAAGCTTCTCGGACAGACTATAATTAAAAAAAAATACCCCGCACGTTTGGAACTGTTTTGCAAGGAAAGAATATAAGAAGAACCACTTCAGATCCTCCTCGCCTTATGGCCGTCTTCTAGGTAAACAAATCAGGATGTTCCGGAAAATAAAGGTCGCCTGTCTAAAATGGGCCTTCGGGAGGATCGCAGCAAACGCGAGCGGGCGGGCGACAAGCAAGAAGATGCTACAGGCGTGGCGACGTCGGACCCCGCGAAGGGTTGCCGCAACGGGCCCGGGGCCCCGATCCTCCGATGCACCCTGGACGGCCTTCGCAAACTCTTCTTCGTTCGTTCCGGCGGTCTCCCGTTAAGGCTGGAGTCGTCGACGTCGTCGGCTCGCGCGGGGAAGAGGAGTAGGCCACCACTCACCTCTCGCCGATGGCGCCGCCGTCGCCAAGGCGTCGTGTCCAGAGCGTTCCAGATACTTCCAAGGACGGTCTCTCCTGTCGCATCGATAAACTTAGAACCCGCCGCCCTGAAACGGTCACCACCGCCGCCACATTGCGCTTCCCGCCCGCTCTTTATTCGCTGGTTCGCTGCGTTACAAAATGGCGCCCGAGAGGGAAATGAGAAAAGCCGCCTCCCCCCTTCCTTCACTCCCGCCTCGTCCAGAAGGCAGCGCCGCCGCAGCGCGGAGCCAACCGCTGCCACTCCATTCGCCGGCCCCTCCCCCACTCGACTGCCAGCACTCGCGCGCTCCCTCCCACCCTCCCTCGCGCCTCTTCTTCACTTACCGGCCCAGGCAGCCAGCAACTGACTCCGCGGCAGCCGCTGCGGCGCTGGCTTAGCGCCGGGACTATACTTCTCCGCCGCTTCTTTCGCCCTCCCACTCCGCAGCGCGCGGACGGTGTTTCCTCCTGTTGCTTTCTTATGGGGACAAAACAGCCGTTGCGCGGAAAAAGGGACAGAATAATTAATATTTTCGGGGAGGGGGAGGGGTAAGGAGGTGCGAAACGGTCAAGTCGGTCTATTCCGTCTGTCCGGATGCGCAGTTGCAAAGCATGATGGGTAGGTGTGTGGGGTGGGGGGGTCGGCGGAAGGATTCGAAACCGTACTACATAACCACCTGCAAGAGTGAGGCTGCTTTGGCGGAAGGATACCTGGCAATAAAAATAAAGATCGTCAAATCTTCATTTGTGTTTTTCGAATTGCGGCTGGATTTTGCAGAATGATTCAAGGATTGTGGCTCGGCTCTCCTAGGCCCAATTCAATTTTGCGCAGAATGCAGAACTATCAAATAGTTATCTGAAATTGGCGTAAAGGTTGCTTTTCCCTGCGTAGGAGGGATCCTTTTTCCTAGTTATCGATTTGTTTGTTATTGAGAGTTGTGCATGTTTTTGTCGTTCTGAAACAGCCGGAAAACTATTAATGAAATGTTTCAGGAATGACCAACCTGTTCGTAAGAAACATTACTAACAAAATATTTTTCTACAGGATATGTTGGCCAGTAGTGCACAAGTAGTTTGAGTAACGTTGAAGAACTGCGATTAACTGGGCTTATAAAAGAAACATAATGTTTCTCAAACACCGACAGTTAAGTTCGCACAATGTAGTAAGCCAAGGGGTTTTGACAGGTGACAGGTTTTGATAACTTGTAGAAAGGGTTTTTAAGCTGATGAAATTGTGTAAGCACAACAGCCCTGTTTTTCAAGTTTCTGTTTTTCTGGAGAAGCCTGCAGCGCTGGTTGGGGTACAGCAAAGGTTGTGTTTTTTTATAATTCTACATGCAAGAAGCCCCTTGCAGTATACCATGTGATTCACATTATGACTTCTGACAGAAGAAACAGTCCAAATAATTCAGTTTTATAAAATTAGGGGTTCCAGTATACTTTCAATGTGGTCAATACAAAAGTACCCCAAATCCTATTGATCTAAATTAAAGATCTTCTCAAGTAGGGTTAGGCAGATGTAAAATAGAAAAATGTAAACAATCACTAATTAGCAGTGAAGAAATTTTGTTTCCTGTATTGTTTTCCACTGTCAACTAATTGTCCAAATTTTTATATTCTAGATGCACTAACCTGTTGCCCCCTAAAAATAGTACAAGACTGTAGCATTGCTTTCTACAAACACGCAAGGATATTCGTTTTTAAACATGCCAATCCATTTATTTTCCCCTATTTTAAAAGCCCTTTTCTTGCAAATTCTGAATTCTACATTTCTAAAATCAAACATTTGTATATGTGTGTGTATGTGTGTAGGATATAAAGAACAAACTTTGAAATTCAAGAACTGTTGTGTCTCCCTACCTAGTTAGTATAAATGCTATTATGTGACAGTAAATTAACTCATTTAATTGCTTAATTCAGGGGTGTCCAAACTTTTTGCAAGGAGGGCCAGATTTGGTGAGGTGGAAATATGTGGGGGCCGACCATTCAGCCTGACATTCTTTGAACCATTAAAATTAAATGCAAACAAACTATTTTATGAATAGTGCGGTGAAGGGGAGAAGGGGAATAGTACGCTGGCGGGGAGAAGAGGCTGTGGGCCGCTTGAAATTTGAAAATGGGCCACAATTGGCCCCCGGGCCGGACTTTGGACATGCCTGCCCTACACCATTCCTGACAGATGGCAGGCTTCTCTGATTATTCTGTTGTTGAAGTGTTCAGTTTTGGCACCACACCACTGACCAATCCAAACACAGCCAGACCTCCAGCCAATCAGGACACAGTCCCACCAGTATTTAAGCAG
>JANHGC010005578.1:72902-83821 GCA_027560395.1 Boaedon fuliginosus | reverse complement strand
TGAGCCTGGTGGGATTTGATCTGACAACCTGCTGAACAAGTCAGCAGAGACTGCAGTGCTGCATTTAACCACTGCGCAACCGAGGCTCTTTTAATCTAATTAAAAGCAGAATATATCACACAAAAGAAAAAAGAGAGAAAAACTTGTGTTCAGAAATGTCAACAAGGAATGGAGCCACTAATCAATATGTCAACTCTAAAAGTTCAGTACCTCTCTTTTATTTGTTTACAGAAAGAAAAGGTGTCTTATCATTCAGTTTTGGTTAACTACAAATTATTATAGGGTGACAGGCAGTATTAAGGTTTTGTATCTAAACAAAAGGAATGGCTTTACACATAGCACATTTCAGGTTTCTACCTCGTACACATTTGATAGAAGAAATGCAATTTTCATATCAGAAATGTGAACCACACACTTTGAAAGACTGCAGTATAATTTGCTAGGATACAAAGGTAGCATCAATGCAAAACAGAGGCAAGGATGCCTAGTTTCATAGAAAGCAGGCTCTTCCACATCATCAACATTTTTGTCCTGAATGTTCAATGAGGAAAATGGATTTTAATTACAGCATTATGGACACAGAGGAATTAATTCCCGTATGAGATTTTCAAGGAATATTTAAAAAATACTGATAAACTGGCAATTTTGTAGGATAAATTCAATTGTACTAGAGACAATAAAACTGAAGACAATTTACCTTACAATGATAAAACCCTGTAGTTCAAAGTATACATGTTTGAAAATTAATCTGACCAGCCACATCTAGGAATTACAATACCTCTAAGGGAACCCCACTATGGTATCAAATGGTATTTAGAAAAAGCTCCAGAGGCAATTAGCAAATTTATAATCTGGATGAATAAAATAAATAACATTATGCATTTGTAAAATACAGCTACATATTTGCATGTGATTTTTTAATAAGATCTGGGGGTATATTTTTTCTGTACTGCATTAAAAATTTACTGCTTAATGATCATTGTTGTTGTTGTTGTTGTTGAAAGTTAGTCAGCAAGTGCTGAAGCATTCCAGGCTTTATTGCTGTGCAATCTTGCATCACTGCATACAGAACAGCAGATGGTAGCCAAGAACAATGTCCAGCTGTAACAAGCAGGACCTGTGGTTAGTAAGGTCAGAAGAAGGGGAAAGGATGCCAAATGTTATATTATAAAAGATTGAAGTGCAACGTATCAGGACAATGGAAAGGGAGGATCATAGAATTGACTCCAGGAAATAAAGTATATATAAACTTTAAAAAAAAACAGATGCAAGAATTATGTAAACTTGTCCCTAGGTTTTTCTTGTACAAATAAATCACTCGATATTTATTTATTTATTTATTTATTTATTTATTTATTTATTTATTTATTTATTTAGATTTATACCCCGCCTCTCTTCCCCAGTCAGAGGAACTCAAAGCAGCTTACAATTGAAACAGAACAATAAAACAACCGTTAAAAATACAATATATTTAAAAAATTTACAATCAAATCATTTGTGTGTCTTGTTCATTTGAGGAGGATTATGACCAGTTTGGCCACAATTTTATTGTCTTATTTTGGGATGTGATGAAATCACATTTCGTCATTTCCTAGGAAGACAGTTCTGTGAAGCATGAAGAACCTAGATGCATAGAAATCTTAACACCTAACTGGGTGCATTTCAATAAAGTTAGGTTAATTTAGATTGATACCAACTTTGGAATTCCCATGTTTCATTTCCATTTTTTAAACACTCTCATTTGTATCAGCAGACCAAATTTTACTCAGGCTGTTCTTAAAAACTTTTCCCATTAATTTCCGTTTCTTAGGACTGAAGCAGATCAGAATATTTCTTTTTCCAGATTAGCTGGCAACTCCGTATATATTACATTTTCTCCCTTTTTGCTTGCATGATGTTTTTAATCAATCTATATGAGAACACTCAAGAACTTTGCCTTGGGTGCTATAATCTGTCATTCAAAATAAAGTGTAATTTGGGAAAAGCCAACATTTCTTGGAAGTTTTTATTGCTCTTACTTATTATTTTCCTTTAGAGAGTTTATGAGCTGTTCTTCTAATCATCTCAAGAGTGGAGGAAATACATTTTAAATTAAAAAAAATGTAAAAACAGCCATCAAGACATGAAATATAATTTTTTGAAACAAGGAATTAAGTAGATCTATAACTGGGTGATTTAAAGTCTAAGAAGATTTACTTTGGTGGATTCTTTCTATAGTAATTGTTTCTATAGTTTCTATAGTTGTGATAATCTTTCTTCAAGCCTCCAGAAACCAAACATTTTTTGATGCTGGGGGATTTTTTAAAAAAGTTTTTAGGTACCAAAACAACAATAACAGCAAAACCCCTAGAGTTTATCAGAACTGCAAATATGGGTAGAAAGCAGAACTGTAATCATCAAGGGTTCAGAGACCATCCTCAACAAGTTGGACAGGTGGATTTTTCAGAATGAAATAGAGAAACTGAATTTCTGAATGTGAAGAAGAAATGATTATGATGTATAGACTAATATAAAGATGAAAGTCTTGGTGTAATTGGGCCTTTTCCCATGTAGGCTTGAGAGTATGAATATAAAGATTCATCTCCAGAGATTTGCACTCACTGGAAGATACTTTGGGGTGGAATAAAGGTACTCACAATGTCAGGGTGGATCTATGCAATCTCCAGCTGTTCTAAAATATCCTCTAACCATAGCCAGCTCATCTTTCTCTGCTACAAGTGACAGGTAAATGGCGGATAAACCCTCAGACATTTGGAATGTGTATGAAAGCTGTTTCTAATTCAGTGAAGTGAGTGATGTAATATTTGCAAGTATCGTTTCAAATTATGTCTTTTTTTTTAGTTCACATTCATTTGTATGATACTAGGAATACCATCCAGTCCAGTTGATTATCCATCCCTTATGATGGGGGGGAAACAAATTACTTCCCTCAGAATGGATGCGCAACTTGGGGGTTCTCTTGGATCCACAGCTACAATTGGATTATCACCTTTCAGCAGTGGCCAAGGAGACCTATGCGCAGGTTTGTCTGTTGCGCCAATTGCACCCTTTCTTGGACCAGGAGGCTCTTCTCACAGTTACTCATGCCCTCAACACCTCACGTTTAGACTACTGTAATGCACTCTACATGGGGCTGCCCATGAAGAGCACTCGGAGACTCCAACTGGTACAGAATGTGGCCGCGTGAGTGATCAAGGGTGTACCTTGGTGCACCCGTATAACACCGATCCTCCACGAGCTGGTTGCCAGTGGTCTTCTGGGTGCAATTCAAGATGCTAGTAACAACTTACAAAGCCCTACATGGCTTAGGAGCGGGGTACCTTCGAGACCGCCTCCTGCTACTGTATGCCTCCCAGCACCCAGTGAGGTCCCACAGAGTTGGCCTGTTGCGGGTCCCATCAGCCAAACAATGTCGGCTGGCAGGTCCCCATGATAAGGCCTTCTCTGTGGTGGTGCCAACCCTCTGGAACCAACTCCCAGTAGAGATCAGGACCACCCCCACCTTATTGGCCTTTCGTAAAGCCATTAAGACCTGGCTCTAGCGGAAGGCCTGGAATTAATGTACCCTCCCCCTGGATGATTGTTGATGATAGTTAGAATGGTTTGATTATATATTGTGTATTGTGTTTTATTGTTGTTAGCCGCCTCGAGTTCCCCTTGACCAGGGAAATGAGGTGGAGTATAAATCTAAGCAAATAAATAAAATAAATAAATAAACAGAAGAGAATTAACATTGATATACGTATACCAAGTTAAAAAAAAGGAAATGTGATCCAAAGCATTGTTCCATTTTGGCCCACTTTATATGGAACTTTTAAATGTAAGTTGGTTTAACCACCATCAGTATTTCCTCTTGAAACAGAACAAAGAAGCCATTTCAGACTGATAGATAATAGATAGGCACAGAGGTGGTATTCAGCCAGTTCCAACAGGTTCAGGAGTACTGGTAGTGATAATTTTGATTGGTTCAAAGAACCAGAAAATATCACCTCTGATTGGCTGACCGCAGCAAATACCACCTCTGATTGGCCGAGTGCAAAGCCACACCCACCAACCCACACCCACAGAACTGGTAGTAAAAAAAATTTGAATCCCACCACTGGATAGGCAGTCCCAAGAGTTCATTAAGTTAGAACTATTTATGCTACATTCTGCCAGAATGTAAATAAATTACATTCAACTGTTAGTTCAGCTATTTTTCTCTAGTGAAAAGTCACCATCTTATCCTTTGCCTCAGTCAATAAAACTTGAATCAGTTCACTCTGTTACATTTTCTCCACTGTGAATCTACACACCATAGTTTATGAAGATACTGGCAAGCAAGATGCAAGGACATGCCATATATGTAATTATGTGTTTGCATTCAAAAAGTCCAGCTGGAATTCCATATATATGGTGTGGGGGGGTGGCGGAGTAAATAAGCCCAGTAAATAGCATCACTCTGTTCATCAATGGAGAAGATTATTTCTCCACATTCATTAGGAAGACGCTTCTAAAGACTATGACTAAGTCATGCCATTTTTTTGCATCAAATAACTGCATTTGTAAAATAGACAGTTTTCCTTGTCACTTATATAGCCGATGGCAGGTCCCTGCATGTAAGCGCCAGTCAGCATTCTTTCCTTTGGCTTAGAGCACTTTTCAGCGAGTGCTAAAGAATTGCTTTAAGAGCTAGAAAAGCTGTCAGATCCCCTGTGAGATTAAATGAATACACTTGCTGGAACAGAAAGAAAAGAGAAATCTGCTTGTTCAGGGCAAGCGTGCTTTGGCTTGCTGCTGTCAGAACAAGCGTAGGTTAAAACTACTGGTAAAGATTTTGAGCTTGTTCTATTTTCCTACCTGCCTAAGTAAAACTGCAGATAATGGAATGCCATTTTCCTCCCTTTCTTTTTCCTCACAGTCTCTTAATAGAAAGGAACATTGAGTGCAAAATTACCAGCAAACACCAAGATGGATGACAGAGAGAAAGAGGGTTTAAAATTGAAAGCAATTTTGCTACAATTTTATTTTATTCAAAAGATTAAAATATAAAATCCAAAAGGAAAAATAATAAACAGAGACAAAATAAAACTAAAGCAAAACATGGAAAAATGTGAATTTAAAAAGGACAAAAGCACATATTACATCCACTAGTTGAACATTAACAAATCTATTCAGGGATGGGTTCCTACCGGTACTTTGGTTACCTGCTTTGTGGGTGCGCTTCCCAATTGCCTGTCAAATGTGCGCTGCCTTCCGTTAAGCACTTTATAACCAAAAAAAGGATTGTTTCCACCAATCCGCAATCTGCTTGCATTGTTTTCCTTTACCTCCTGCATGATATTATTGTTGGATTTGCTTTGGCTTGTTGGTCACCATTTTTGGTGCCGTCTTTACCAGCCGTCAGCTTCAGAGCAGATATCTTGATGGGAAGAGGATTGCAATTCCTCTCGACCCTTCAGGACCATGCTCGTTCACTTCGTTTCCCCTCCAGGGAAACTTTAGATCCTCAACAGACCCTTAGGCCGGAAAGCTGGGTACCGGATTGCAGAGCCTCATCAATCCCGCTCGCCGGAAGTCTTAACTTCCAGTTTTAAGTTACACACATACACACACACACACACACACACACTAGGAAGGAAGAAATGGTGGTAAGGTGCAACCAACTACCCAATCTGATATTAATATGTTTGTGTGACCAAGCCATAAAGAAAGGAAGTCTCCATGAGAAGTCCTAAATAGTATACAAATGTGTATTTTTCAGCTGAACTGCAACAAGCAGATCTCAGCGTGGGAAGACTGCTAATTGCAAAGCTTGATTGCAACAGCTAATCAGAGTCACAGGGAAAAGAAGTGTTGGGAATTAATTAGGCAAGGACCTTCAGAACAGCAGCGGGAAACCTCCTAGTGACCTTTATTTACAGTCAGTTAAACAGAAGTGTGACTAAAAATGCCAAGGAGCAAAATCGTATTATTAATATTGATTGCTTAAAGAAAATGAATAATTTAGAAGTCATCAGAATAAATATGCAGGCAAAGAGAAGGAAAAGCACAGATAGTGCCTTTTGAACATTCATCTTTCAGAGTCCTGATATTCTGAAACTGAGACATTTTTATTTATTTTTTGCCATCACAAAACATAATTAATTTCATGACTGAACATGCTTGCCTGTTTTTGCTGCTAAGACATGTTTGTAAATTGCAAAATGGACAAATGCCATCTGGTGCACAAAAGATTCCATATATTTGTAGATATATCATAGCATTTCCTTCATATTTTGAAGATGATAGCAGTGACCGAATGTTCTTTGAAGATCCATAACAAACTTCTGAAACCCTGGCTTATATTCACAAAACATTACCCCATGAATAATTTCTATCTCTGATACACAAGCTTATTTTCTGATTTTATTTAAATCTTTATTCTTTACTTAGATGCCTAACAATTTTCTAAAATATAACAAAATCTAGAAAGTTAAAAGCACATATTAAAAGTAACAATAACAATAAATACATTTATTGATAGAGTCAGTGCTTGCATATTGTATCATCATGGTAAATTCTGTAAATTAGTCAGGATAGCAAAATACAGCCAGGGATTATATTTTTGCTCATTTTTTTAAAAAAATCTTTTTTTAAGTTGGTGTATCTGTTCTCGTTTGAAAATAAAAGTGTGGTGATTCTATGCGTTCTTTTCCCCACTCAATAAGGAGAATCGTACTTATATTGAAGGTAAATTATTTGTTTAAGTCACTCTACTGTGGTCAAAATCTTGGATGATTTCTATAATAGGATTTATTACAAACTGTCCCTTTCTAATACAGGTAGTACTTGACTTACAATAGTTCCTCTAGTAACCATTCAAAGTTACAACAACACTGAAAAAAGTGACTTATGACAGTTTTTCACAGTTACAACCTTTGCAGCATCTCCATGATCATGTGATCAAAATTCTGATGCTTGATAACTGGTTCATACTTATGACCGTTGCAGCATCCTAGGGTTATGTGATCTTCTGATAAGCAAATTCAATGGGGAAGCCAGATTCACTTAACAAACATGTTACTAACTTATCAACTATAATGATTCACTTAAAAACTGTGGCAAGAAATGTAAAATGGGGCAAAACTCAGTTAACAAACTCTCACTTAACAGTTGGGGCTCAATTCTGGTTGTAAGTAGGGGACTACCTGTACATGAATATATCCCTTCATCTGGAAATCTAGATTTTCCTTACTTTCCTTTAACAACTGTGTGCTTCAACATCCTCCATAGCCTTTCTAGTATCTATCAATGTATCTCTCTGAGATGCAGCAGCATCTGTTAATGATGAAGCATGGCCTTGCTCCACACCATCATATCAAATGAGAGATATCAGGAAAATACTTCCAAAAATGTTATACCGGTATATTGCAGTTAGATAAAGTGGCATAACAAAATTTAGTGATTTTGTTTAACTAGTCTTGTTTTAAATCTGATTTAAACATATCTCTACTGACTGCCATCATATGCATATACTGAGGAAAATACTTCAGGCTAGAAAAACCTGAATTGGTCCACCATCCGTTAAATTCTAAATAAAGAGTTTAATGACATCTTATCCACTAATGCATTTATTACAGCTAATGGTTTGTAGACCAATTCACGTATTACTAGCCTGAAGTATTTTTCTCAGTATATGCATGTGTAGATGGAAGGAAGGTATTAAAATAAACGTGAAGTCAAGTAATAATGAATTGCAAAGGGAAGAATCTGACACAATTCAGTTTACAGATTAATTATGTACAGAATAAACACACATTCCTAGTGTTGTAAATATTAACTGCACCACACTTACTTCTGAGCATTTTCAGGAATAAATTAATTGGTCCTGGATAGGTTAAGTTTAATATTAGGAAAAAAGAGGCATTAATGTTGCTACAGAATCTTTGTTGTCTTTTTTCTGATACTACATTGTTTCAAAACAGCCTTGACTGTAGATCTCAGTTCTGTAAACACAACTTCATATCCAAGAATTAGCTTATTCAGCAGAAGGCTTTCTGTTTAGATTTGTCTCAGGTGAGGATGGAAGAAGAAGAGAAAGAGATCAATGTCTTGTGCTACTGTGCACATTGGGTTGGCATTTTCGGTCAATTGTAGTAGTTTCTGCTTCTTCTAATGGAACATGAATAATCTGAAAGTCTTTGTGCAAAATATGCTCCCCGAGATGAGTGGAAGTCAGTGCCTTATAAGAAGGCTATGCTGTAGGGTTTAAGTTTCAGTCTTTCTCCCATTTTTTGTCTCAGTGACTATTCACATGTTGACCTTGGGATTCCCGTGAAACGCACTAATGCAACATTTCTCTCTTGCCTGAGAACTGCTGGTTCCTGTATGTGGCATTCAGGAATTCAATACAGAGTAATGCAGTACATATCATCATAATCAGCTATGCTTGTTTTGACTTTTAGACGGCCAGAACTATAACTTAAAAATATAGAAAAGTTAAAAAGTTTCAAATTTATTCATTTTTGCTTTTCATATTTGCATTCGTACCTTTCAAATAGTCAAAGTCAGTGACAGCAGTTACTCTTCAAGGATAAAGGTTCAATAAAGTTGCAATATCTCATCATATTAAGCTTGTAAATAAGATACCTTCCAGAATGGGATTTGCACCTTCCTACCATCAAAGTAATTCTTGGATAGTCTTTCTCCTATATGTCACTTCATGTCCTGCCTTTTTAAAGTATTTTCTAGAGAAGTGTTTCACAAACTTTTTCCTACCTTACACAAAACTACTTATTAGAAAGTCCTTATTTAACTGTCCGTGTTGTGGTTAGATACAGTTTGTGTGGCATTATGCAAAGAAAAAACACTTTAACCTAATTTGGGGTATTTTACTCTGGTTTGGGAACTGCTACTCTAAACACTTGTCTATTCTCAGACTTTATTATACAGCTCCTTACATATAAGTTGAATCTGATTTCTTTATTACAACTTTTAATTAAAAATGTTATTTTATTTACAAATGATCTTATTCTGGAAAATAGAACAAGTGAAAGATTCTTCTTAATTTCAGATTACGAGACAGAGCAAATTTTCATTTACATAGGGTACAGTGAATCTGCTTCACTTTAGTCTTTGACTTAGCACCACTTTGTCCTCCCTGCAGTATTTGACAATGTTGCATGGTAAAAATGAAAAAAAAAAGAGGTATTTACATAAAATTTCATTGTGGCAGGGGAGACTCAGTAATTATAGGCATGGTTGCCCTCCAGGGTTACCATTGCAATCAAGCCTCCACTGGATATCCCAATCAAAGCTTTTTGTACATAATAAATTTTAATAGTAATTAGAAGGACAAAGCATTTTCCTGAAGTAACCATAGTGAGTTGATATGTTACTCATACCAATAGTATTGGAAGAGCAGTGACAGTAGCATTTGTTTTAAATTATCAAGAAATTTGAATGAGATAATAGCAATAATAGCACTTAGACCTATATACAGCTCCATAGTGTTTTACAGCACTCCCTGGGCAATTTACAATGTCAGCATATTGCTTCCAACAATCAAGTTCCTCATTTTAGTGACCTCAGAAGATGCAAGGCTGAGTCAACCTTAAGCCAGTCAGAATCAAATTCCAGGCTGTGGGCTGAGTCAGCCTGCATTCTAAGCACTGTGCCACCATAGCTCTTAAATATAAATTTAAATATAGATAAATACAGGTACTACCTATTCACGTAGTAAGGAAGACATCCTTTCCCCCATCATATATCAGAACAGATTATCCTGTTAGACAATTTACTAGAGGTCATCAGGTTTGTTGTAGGCCAGAACTCAACTGAACTGCTTTTCCTACTCCAAAGATTTTCCTGTTTTAGTTTCAAAGCAAAGAGAGTACATATTTTTTTCCACTTAAGCTGCTGACTGAACAAGAAAAAGAACAATGCATACATCTCTTATGTGCTAAACAAAAAAACAAACAAAAACTAGGCATATGTATTCATGTCATGTTTTACAATTAAATTATTCATATGTCAGTTCACTTAAAATATGGGGGGGACAAGGTAAATTAAACATCTGAATTAGGGTATGCAGTTTAGATTTTTAAACAGTTTTCCAAATGAGGCTCTTTGTGATAAACTGCTTGTTCAAATATAGATAGGGAGATGAGCTCTTCAGCCCATTGTACATCTGATGAAGAGTGACTATCTTTTGAATCATGTAATAGTCTATTTGAGACTATAAAAGCATGAAAAATCCATTCCTGTTGTTTTGTTAGCTTTCAGACTCTGGCATATAACTGAAAAGAACATATATCTCTACAATAACCAATGAAACTTCCAGAGAAAAGTCAATAACGTAAAATAACTGAAGTTCTAAAGGGAGTCACTTTGATACAATATTACATTTGAGGACCACTTCTCTGACAACATGTGCGTATTGTATGCACGCACACACTTTCAAGTCAGTATTGACTCCTGGCAACTGCCTGGACAATTCCCTGTGGTTTCTTTGCAGCATTTCAGAAGCAGTTTGCCACTGCCTGCTTCTAGGGCTGAGAGAGAGAGGGACTGGCTCAAGGCCACCCAGCTGGTTTAATGCCTAAGATGGGACTAGAACTCACAGTTCCATAATTTTTAGTTTGGTGCCTTAACCACTACCCCAAACTGGCTCTCTTTGAAAATTAGAATTCATAAATTTATCTTACACACTTTCTCTCACACTTTAATTGAATGAAATCATTTTTTAAATTTATAGAAAGATCCCTTACAAATGCCAAAATACTTTTCTGTTGATATAATGCTTCAATAAACTTAATAAATTCCAAAAACCATTTACCTTATTTTTCGGAGTAAAAGACGCACTTTTCCCCTCCCTAACAGAGGGTGAAAATCTGGGTGCGTCTTATACTCTGAATGTTGAGTATAGGAGGTCGAAAATGTGAGGTACAGAGGCCTCT
>JANHGC010005575.1:71851-82952 GCA_027560395.1 Boaedon fuliginosus | reverse complement strand
AGCATGGAGGAAGGAAGGAAGGAAGGAAGGAAGGAAGGAAGGAAGGAAGGAAGGAAGGAAGGAAAGGAGGGAGGGAGGGAGGGAAGGAGGGAGGAAAGAGACAAAAAGAAATGTTACATGCTACCGCAAGGAGCTTGCAACAGGATGGCACTTCAGCCAACTAGAAATTAAACCTTCAAGTAGAATTGAACACCTAAAGCCTGAAAACTCTTACTGGTTTGAAAAGCAGCTTTGTCTAGGAAGATGATTTATCTAGAAAGAAAATGTGTATGTATCTGTGTACATTCTAGAAAGAGATGTCAGGAAAAAAGAAGAAAGAATTGATTCCAGTGTCAGTTCTACAACTTTCTCCTATATAACTGTCTGTAGCCTACCTCTGAAGGAACAGCTGACAATCTGGGTCTATGATGAGAACTAAGTACACTCTCAATTGCCCAACTTGAACCTTGCTTTTCTCTAGGAATTCTCTGCTCTGTGCTATCATAGTATTTATATTTTATATTAGCCCTCCCAACCTGATTCCTTCAAGCCTTATTGGTTACAATCTTCTCAATCAAAACTAAGGATATGAATAATATAAATTATCATCCAACACATGTGAAGAGAATCAGCTTGACAAAAAATGTTCTAGGTTATGGCACAGAGGTATTTTCAACTTGTCAAAACTGAAACTATCAGCCAAGTATACTTTTCTTCCTTCTACACTTAGAATTGACCATGGGTCACAATCACAAATATCAGAACTTGGTTATCATATTGGGACACAAGTATGTAACTGTGGGATTTATAACATAATGTCACTCTGCACATCTTATCCTTTTGCGTGATCAAGATTTCTGAGAATGCCATTGAATTTACAGGGGTCAAGGCATAAAAGGTAGAAACCACGAAAGTGACTTATTTTAGAATGTATTTTAAGCACCAATTTATTACAATTAATTTAATAATGTTTCACCCTTAGCACTAATAATCTGTATAAAGTTGGGATGAAATATACGCACATGGAATTTTGAAGGATTCAGAATTTACCACCTATCACAGAAATAAATCATTTTGTAGGTTACTGCACACAGGAGAAGCAATGCTGATCTCATAAATCAGACCATGAAAATCATACCTATTCCATAACAATAACCATGACAATAAATACAGGCTGAGAAGCACAGCGGTTCTGAAATAATCCTACTAGCCAGAAGCAGCAGTTTAGAAACAGTTATACCACAGACTGTGAAGGGACTCAATATTTATTTTAAATAAACAGATGCCACAGCTTCAACACTGAAGTGAAGAATCAGTACATTGGAAAGTATCTGCGATCATTATAAGACTCTCAAAACAGGCTGTATACATATTGGATTTGTCAGATGACATGATTAAGATATCAAAAATATTAATAATGTTATTATATTCAGAAATTATTTTAATGGGGCTTATTTTTGAGGCAAGTGGGTGTATTATATCTTATGGCAAGATATGGGGAGGAGATTTGTAAACTTGATAGGACATCTTTTATTGTAAATTGGAATATATTAATATAAATGTTGCTTATTCAACTACTGTCTTACCAGAGGGCCATAAGAAGGCTCTCAATGAAAAAAAAACCAGCAGAAAAACAACAACCCTTGGACAAAAACAAATTAAAACTGAACTGGCTAAGAAGAAAGATCAAGATCAAGTTTGTTTTCTATAGGCAGAGAAATTTCAATACATTCGATACATTATGGGCAACATATGAGAAGGTTCTCTCCTATGTGTCCAATTTTGCTCTCACATGCTCTCTCATGTGGTTACTAAAGTGTCCTTCCTAAATGTTTTGCACAGCCCTAAGTCACAGATAAATTCTGCCAGCCCCAGTCAGTTTGCTTGTTTTAGAGCAGCGAAACATAAAACTTATCTGTTTTGTCAGGATATAGTTTTATACAGTTTGTGGTTGACAAACTGTATACAATGGCAGAAAATTGCTTGTTGCTGCTATCTATCATGTATTAATTCACCAACAACTGGAGAGTCAAAATCACATCCATACTGCAGGTGTGTCTTTTGGGGAGTATAATATGATTCCTAAACAGGCTAAGCTCCAAGCTGAAAGCCAAGCTTTCTATAATAAAAAGGCCTCTAGATCAATGTTTTCAATCTCAGCCCACATGGTTAGATGGAGAATCCTGGGAGTCCATATTTCTTAAAAGTTGTTGACATTGAGAAACACTGAGCTAGACCATTTCAGGTTGTCCTTGACTTACAACTGCAATTGAGTCACAAGTCAGAACAGTTATAAAGTGAGTCACCTGTGATTGCAGCCAATTTTGTGACCCTTTTTTGCAGTGATTGTTAAGCAAACACCATGGTCGTTAGGTAAACCCATTGCTCACTATGGGCAAGAGAGAAAAAGCACTTGACACTTTCATAAAAATGTAATGATCAACGGATCCAATTTTGTAAGGTATCTAAGTGGAATTACCTCAGGCATCCCTCTTAATAGGTATATACCAATTGTGAAGTTTTAGTCATTTTTCATGTTATTTAATCTTTTCTATAGACTGATGTATATTTCCAAACAATTGTTAACATCATTATTAATCTTGTGTGATATAATTTAAAATTTTTCACACCTTTTAAAAAAACCAGTCTCTCTAAATATTTTACAGAATCCAAGTAATAAATAAACCTCCTAAAGCCAAATGGCTTGGCCGTACTTTCTGCTTTGGGGTAGAGGCTAGGTAGTTCATACTGCCATTACCAATTTCTAAGTGACTCCTCACCTGAATCTCTCTTTTTGTGCTACCTTTCTGGTGATTAAGAAGTGAACTTAAATGAAATGGAATACACTGTATAATATCTCGCTCTGGCATGGTACTTTAGAAACGTGGCTAGAGAATCATTGAGAACATGTTTAAGGTATAATTCCAGACTGACTAAATAAGAACTCCTAATTTGTAGGGAGTTAAAGAGAACAAATCTTGACTCATTGCAACTTTCAGTGGGGATGGTTATTTATATCTTTAAAATAGCAAGTTTTCTGAAGCAAAGAAGCCTTCCCTTGTCTTTCTAGTGTCTCCTTTTCTCTGTAAATTTCAGACTTAAATCAGAGGCTGTGGGGACATCTTATTAAGCCTTGATTCATAACTTCTTGCTCAATTTCCCCCTCCTCTTGTTCTGGTTTTGCTTTTAAAATAACTCATTTTTTCTGTCTCTAGTGTCATGCCGGTTCCGAGGTATGGGTTGGTATAATTGTCAGCGTTAGAGGTTGGGATCTTGGAATCAGCTACATAACACAGGGTTTAGGAAATAAAAATTTATTAAAGGGAATAGAAGGGATGCCTCAGAAGAGGCTTTCAGGTAGGGATCTAGGTAAAAGTATACTTGGGAGGAGCATGCTCTTTATATATAGGGTTAGCCACATCTCCCTCTACAGGTAATAGGCATGTGCAGCACTGTCAAGTGCTGCCACCCACAGATGTTGTTTGGGGGTAGAGCAGGAATGAATATATTCATGACAATAATATAGATAGGCGAACCAGAAGTTGCCTTTAAGCTTATGTGCTTATTCAGCTAAAGAAAAGAAGCCCCGAGCAATAAAAAATGCTTATATTTATACTCTTTTCACACTACACCCAGCAAAGCTGGCACACAAGAGATACAGAAGTCACCCAGAAAGGCTGGCACACAGGAGATGATATATCAAGATATCCTTGGTACTTTTTGGTACTTTTAGGAGGTTCTTTAAGGACACTGTGTGGTCCTGCGTGTTCTAGGACATTGAGGGTTTCCCCTGGAAGCTTCCCTCAGCCCTAGAAGCTTTCCTCAGTCCTGGAAGCTTTCCTCAGCCCTGAAAACGTGCACAGATAATGGAGCCATCTGCCAGTGTACATGCCTTCTAGGTTTTCTCCTGACACAACACTTCAACACAAGCTAGAGATGGGAAAGGATAGCCTTTGTACTATGTGACAAAAAGCCTCTCCCTTTCATGAAGATGTAGGTGTCTGAATTGAAAAATGAGATAATGTGGCTTCTGTATTATAAATACCACATATTATTTACATATTTATTTCTTATTTACTTGGAATATACACACAGAAAATTTATCATATTTCATCAGATTTGAATTTCGATAATTTTGAAATTCGATAATTATTAACAAGAGCCAAAATATCACCTCCATGTAATAAGAATTTGCATTCAATTCCAGGCACACAAGTGTCCAAAAATAAAATAAAATATGAGAAGAATTAATTCATGATATGTTCCTTGATACATCTTAATTCGAGGGAAAATAATCTCCTTTGTGAAAACTGGAGCAAAGGAACTATAATAATAGATTTTAAACCAAGGAATATAAATGGAAATTAATCCATCTCTTTCATAAAAAGTTCCAAATAATCACACTAAAAGATTTTTGCGCATCTAACAATGTCACCAGAGTAGTTTCAGGTTTCTCAGATTCATTTGTTAAAATATCCACTAATTATCTCATCTCCACTAATCATATCCAAAACTTGATGTCCTTCCATAAAGCTAGATTGTGCAGCACCATGATTGATGGTAGCATATTCTACAATCTATGTGCTAAATTTGCAGTCAAGATTTTTGCAATCTATATTTAACAAGGATATTGGATGATAATTTGCACAATTTGAAGGGTCTTTCCTAACTTCAGTACAATTATTATATCAAAAACATTAAAACAGAAGTAAAATAATATGCAGTATATGGAAATAAAAATAAGAAGCTCAGTTGAAACTTACTGGAGTAGATGCCTCTGTGGCAGAAATGAAACAATAATTTCACAGTGAAAGGAAATTAGCACTGGATTCCCCTTTTATCACTGAGCTTTCTACAACTCAGTTTGGGTTTTGTATTCTCAGTGCTAAAACACTGGGCTCACCACTGTCCTACGTATGCTCTGACTATAACTCTTGAAATTCCCAATCCTGCATCCTGAAGTCAACTTTAATCCTCAACCTCTGGAAGCCAAGTTGGTTTTGGGAAGACTGAGCTATGTTCTCCTCCTTCCTCACCAGCATGGCCTTAATAAAAAAATGCACAATATTTTTGCAGTTGAAATGGTATGAGACATTCCCAAAAATGATTGGAGCCAGGAAAAATGAATAAGCAGGTCCAGGACAAAAGTAATTTAATTTAAAAATGATTAGAACGCAATGAATTAAATGTAGTCCATATGATTACTCATTTAATCTCCTTTCCTGTCATGCTAAAAATTACAATTTGGCAAGATTCAAGACTGTAGACTGCATTCATCTATTGTGGGGCAGGCTGGACATTCTTGTCTAATATATTTTGTCACCTCACTGCGTTAACATTCACACTGAGCTTCATGTGAATTTAGTTCTTCTAGAAGGAATCTCCAGCTTAGGTTCTAAATAAATGCTTGATATAAAATATGATATATTTTCCTGGACTTGAACTTGATTGAAATTGTAACTGCTTCATGTTATAGTACATTATTCTGAAGATGTATCAATGTGCTAACGTGCCAAAATAATTTGTTCTAATGAAACGAAGTATTCTCCTTTCCACTATGAGAATTTGTTATCCTTTTTTTCAGTGTTGTGTGGCTCTTTTAATACTCTAAAGCAGGGGTCTCCAACCACTGGGCCATAGCCCGGTACTGGACCATGGCACATTCAGAACCAGGTAGCGCAAGCAGCAGATGAGCACATGTGTGCACACAGCTCCATTTACATGAGCAGCAGGTAAAGGTGAAGCTCCATTGCTACAGATGGAGCTTCACACCTGCACACAAGAGTGCCTACCGCTCACACAAATGGACCTGTGCCCACTAAAGCATAGGCCTGCCACTCACACTGAATCATTTCCACTACCCACCCCGAGTCCACAAGGCCAGAAAGGTTGGGGACCACAGCTCTAAAACAGTATTTCTCAGGCTCAGCAACTTTAAAATGTGTGGACGTTAACTCTCTGAATCCACTAACCAACATGCTAGGGAATTTTGGGAATTGAAGTTCATACCATTTAAAATTGCTGAGGTTGAGGTGCATTGCTATAAATTACAGAAAAGCTGATGGAAATAATTATAAGTCATTCCATCCCCACTACAAATACACACCCACCAAATCCTTAACATACTTGCCTTCTGTTGCTACTCTCTTTTGATTTATTCAATGAGTTACCATTTCCAACTGTCATATGCCAAGCAGGACTTTACTTCTTGGTGTGGTCCTACCCTGAGAAAACGAAGGATCTTTAAATGGTCCTGCCTTGTTTAATTTCAGAGCAAGATTGGTATTTGGAAAAAACACACACTCTATTTCTAAGGAAATATTCACAATGTCGAAGTCACAAAGTCAAAGTCACAATGTCAACACTCCCGTTAAGGTGGTTATTTCAGCCACCATACTGAGCTCAGTGTAGAATTCTAGGCCATTGTAAATGTACACTTTGGTTGGACAAGACATCCAAACTAAGAAATTATGCAGGAAGCTAGGGTTCTACAAAGAAAAAGTAACATGAATTCTATAACAACAAAAAGTCAACATGTTAAATCTGTCAGTCCCTACCGTGCCTGACACAGATCGGGAACCATCATCAGGGAGGCGCTGCGCTTGAGCTCATTGGAAACCGCTATCTCGGCGTGTTGGGTGGGTGGATATGGGCGGAGTCGGGCTATTAAGGGATAAATAGGGTTCCGGGGATGCACTTTTCATGGTTATTTTTGATGGAAGTTACCGTGTATGGCTTTGCTTTCTGATCACAAGCCTGGCAGCATATTCTTCCTTGCGCGAGGCAGAGGACAAGCCATGACAGAAAAATAACCATCCCGAACTCCTCAGTAACAGCGTGTGATCCTGGTGTGTGCGGGAGCACGTTGTGGTGACATGGTGGGGCATTTGGAAGGGTGAGTGTTGAGGAGTTGGTCGACGCGGTGGCGGCGGTTGTGTTGGAGGACGTGGACAGCCCGCAAGTGTCGGCAAACCAGATGACAGTCACACCGCCGACCCCAGGCATGGTCGCACAGAGGGATGACATCAGGGGCGGCGCGGGCCCTGCGGTGAGGCCGAAGGAGCGGCAGGCGGTTCCGGAGGAGCATGGGTGCATGGCAAGCGGCGCCAATGCCCAGAAGTCGCCAAGGTGGAGAGATTGGCGGGTCTGGCATTGGATATGTGATGATGATGATGGGAGTACTACAGACCTGGGACTGAGCACTTTGGGCATATTGAAGGAAAAGTATGGAAAGGCTAGTTACCGGCAGGGAAGGAGGGAGGGCCACCCAGAAGTCAGCCGGCCAGGTCACTTGGGGAGTCCTGGACTCTTTAGTGGTGGGGCTACAGGAGAGCAGTCTCAGATACCTAGAGTCATCACTTGTGGATATATTGCAACCATTCAGAGGTGGTCCTCGGGTTGTTTTGAGTGGGGACAGCAGGGTGGGGCGGCTCCCGGGACGGCAAGGTACGAGGCGACAGTGTTGGACACCTCCCCTTCCCACAGCCCAGGCTCAACTCCAATAGATGTGGGCACCTCCTCCCCTCCAGGTATCGTTTGATGGCAACCCGGATAGGGTAGAACTGTTTCTGAGTCAGGTGGTTGATCACCTAGACCAGTTTGGACATTTGTACCATACACAATGGTCAATGGTCGTGGCTATAACTGCAGTACTGGAGGGGGAGGCGGCTGACTGGGTCGCGGCTCTCCATTCGGAGCGGGTTTAGGAACTGGTAGCTGTTGATCTGTTCCTAGAGGCTCTACAGCTCCACTTTACTCCACTTCTCGGGAGAAACAGGTGGAAGCCGACCTGATTGCGCTCTGGCAGAAGGGTTGCCCGGCAAAGGAGTATGTGAAGGAATTCTGGAGCCTAGTGGGGCGTTTGAGATCTTGGTTGGAGGGTCTCCTGGTTAATCAGTTTAAGAGCGGCTTGGACAGAGAGGTCCTATGAGTATGTTTCTATCGTGGAGTGCCAGCACGCTTACAGGACTGGTACCATGCTGCTATTGATGTGGAAATGGGACAGAAGGATTTCAGAATCAGACTGGATTATCCATCCCAGAGACCACTACCTAGTTTGGTTGGTCCAACGCGAGCAACAGCTGGTCCAGTGCGGGCTCAAAGTCCCCAGAGTTCCAGGGCCCCAGTAGCACAGGCTACGATATGCTGCTTCTGGTGTAATTCATTGGGGCACAGGGCAGCCCAATGTACGGTCCTACCCTCTCTGGTGAGATCAACCACAGCAACGGGCATTGGTGATCCGGGACAGTGAGGGGGCTGTCAGGACAGCCAAAACCCACGACAGATAAATCTCAAGTAGTCAGTGAGGGAAGCAGCATATCAACTGCAGTGCATCTAGCCAGTACGTACGACACTGAGGAGGAGACGATTGAAGACCTCATGGTGAGCGATCCAATAGTCCCATTCCTCATCCCTGTTACCCTGTGCGCAGGCAACAATAGACGTATGGGTCAGTATAAGGCTCTGATTGACTCAGGATGTACCCGTTGCATAATAAGCAAAAACGTAGTGCACGAATTAGGTTTGCGGACTGTCAACATTCCAAACCCATCCGTTTCGAACAAATGGATGGGTCCTTATTGGGGGGGGGGGCAGCCATGAAAATGACTGAAATAGTATGCATGGATATGGGAGAACATTGGGAGCAACTGAGGTTTGTGGTAGGTCCGAAAATGACCGACCCTGTTATCTTGGGCTTGTTGTGGCTAGACAAGTGGACCCAACCATAATCTGGGAGGAGGGGTACAGGAAGATTCGGCTTCCCAAACATTTGGACATAACATCAGCTCCTCCCAACCAGGAGTGGCAGGAGGAGAGAACCGGAAGAATAGACCCTCGCATACCCCAGGAATATGAAGATTTAGTTGAGGTATTTAGCAAGACAGAGTGTGATGTACTCCCTCCCCACAGGCCCACCGATTGTGTGATCAACCTCATTCCTGGGGCCGTTTTACCGAAGCCTCGGATGTATGCTATGACCCTGTCCGAAATGAAGGAGATGAGGGAATACCTCAAAAAAAACTTGGCTAGAGGTTTCATAAGACCCGGGCGTTCCAAAATCGCAGCTCCAGTGCTCTTTAGAGAGAAGAAGGATGGGGGGTTAAGGATGTGTGTGGATTTTAGGGGCCTTAACACAGTCTGTGAGGAACCGTTATACCTCTTGCCTCTCCTAAAGGACCTTTTGAGTTATCTGGCCAAGGGTAGATACTTCACCAAATTGGACTTGCAAGAGGCCTACTACAGGGTGAGAATCAAAGAAGGGGACGAATGGAAAACGACATTCCACTGTTCCCTTGGCAGTTACCAATATCTGGTAATGCCCTTTGGTCTGCAGGGGGCTCCTGCAGTGTTCATGCAGTTTATAAATGAGGTACTGCATGAATTCCTATATCAGGGGGTATTAGTCTACCTCGATGATATATTAGTATATACAGAAACCTTAGAACCTCTCTCTTGTGCGCAAAGTATTAGAAAAGCTCTTGTTGGAATGTTTATACGTTAAATTGTCAAAATGAGAATTTCATCGTACTCGTTTAGACTATCTAGGGTATCGAATATCATATGAGGGAATAGAAATGGACCCAAACAAGGTCTCCGTGGTGTTGGATTGGCAAGCACCCACGACTCGACATCAGTTGCAAAGCTTCCTAGGGTTCACCTCTAATCAAATTGTTGAGAACCAAGCAAATGACCACAAAACCAAAACCTCATTCACTTCTTGATTGGACCCCTTCATGTCAAACCGCTTTTGAAACGTTGAAGGTTTTATTCTCCAGGGAACCTGTGTTAAGACACCCCAACTTGACAAAGCATTTTATTGTTCAAACAGACGCTAGCAACGTAGCTGTCGGAGCAGTGCTGTTACAAGAAAACACTGATGGTCAGATGCAACCATGTGCATATGCTTCCTGTAAATTAACAGAGACCGAAAGAGGGTGGGCCGTTTGGGAGAAGGAGGCATTTGCGGTGAAGTGGGCATTAGCTACATGGCATCATTTATTGGAAGGGGGTGATCAGTTTAAAATCTGTACAGACCATAGGAATTTGGAATCATTGCAGAAGTTAAGGAAGCTTTCTGCAAAACAGGCAAGATGGGCTGAATACTTTAAAAGATTCAATTTCCAACTGAAATATGCCTCTAGTAAGAAAATGTTCATGGCTGATGCATTGTCCCATAAGCCACAGTACAAATCCAAACGGGAAGACATGATACAAGCTTTAATACCAGCACCTGCACCTCACACACAACGTATGGGTGCCGCCATAGAGGGACAGTTAAGTAATGATGTTAGAGCAGCATTGAGTTCAGATGATTGGTGGTTAGCCAACAAATCCTCTTTAGTATTCCGAGATTGGCTTAGAGGGGAGATCGCCCATATATACCCCTACGTATTAGACCTGTTGTCTTACAACGGCGTCAAGACACTAAACAAGTAGGACACTTTGGGTTTGTTCGGACTTTACACTTAGTAAAGTCATGTATGTTTACGGTCAAAACCTCGGACAACCAAACCTATAGGACTTCTGCAACCCATGACTGACGCTTCTAAACCATGGGAAGTAATCGCTATGGATTTTATTACTGATTTACCATGTGTTAATGGGTATAACGTCGTGTGGACTATAATTGACCTCTTCTCTAAGCAGGTTCACTTTATTCCATGTAAGGGACTCCCATCGGCTCGAAGACTAGCGATGTTGTTTATTCAACATGTCTATCAATTACATGGAGTTCCGAGAAATATTATAACGGACCGTGGGGTGCAATTCACGGCTAAATTTTGGAGGACATTCCTTGCCCTAATTGGATTCACCCAGGGGTTGAGTTCGGCATATCATCCCAACACTAATGGGGTGGCGGAAAGGGCTAATTCGATCCTTGAAAGATTTATCCAAAGTTATATCGATTACCAACAAACTATTTGGGTTGAGATGCTACCCTTTGCAGAGGTAGCATGTAATAATTCCCTTCATATCAGCACAGGATACACTCCTTTTCAAAGGGACTTAACTGTCCCTCTATGGCGGCACCCATGGGACAGAATTTAATCCCATTCCTGAACTAACAGAGTCTGTGGACAGGACAGTAAGTCCTTCAGATTGGGCCAATACGATACCCATT
>JANHGC010005573.1:41099-53971 GCA_027560395.1 Boaedon fuliginosus | reverse complement strand
AACTGTAAGACTTGTGGACTTCAACTCCCAGAATTCCCCATCCGGGCTGGGGAATTCTAGGAGTTGAAGTCTACAAGTCTTAAAGTTGCCAAGGTTGGAGATCCCTGATCTATCATCTACCTATCAAACTTGCAGACTGCCCATTTCTCTCATCAAGTGACATTCTGAGAAGGGTATTTTCTTCAAATAATTTTGAAGATCCACTGATCAATTAAGGCATTTAATTGTCAATTAACTGTAATTTAGTGCTTTGGGGAAACTGAGGGCCACACTGAATTAGTGCATACAAAGTGAGCCACAAAAGACAACAAAAACTATTAATCAAAAATTAATATAGAAAAGCCCTAAAGAGAGAGGTTATTCAAATGGCAAGTAACAATGGCCAAGTAGGTGCTTTGCAAGTTTTTGCAACAAGAGCATTCTAGAATTCGAATACTATGCAGAAGTGTGTCTGTGCATAGCCACAAACCACTTAGAGACCAAAAGTCTATGTGGAGTAATTATAGTAATCTAAGCAAAGAGTTACCACTATGTGAACAACAATATCTAGTTCACTTTCACCATGTAAAGCACGGGTGTCAAACTGGTGGCCTGCGGGCGGATGCGTCACACACAAGCCATGCCCATCCTGGCTCTGCAAAGGCAAAAAAGTCACGATACGTCACGTGACACAATCGAGTTTGACACCCGTGATGTAAGGGATAAGATTATATTTTTCAGGGATTTAACAGAAAAATATGGGAATCACAAATCAATTCCTGTGGACATTGCTTTTGAAAATTGGCAGCATGGCAGAGAGAACTCCAATTTGGAAGTCATGGAACTCATGTTGTCCAGGACCTCATGTGGACCTCTTGAGGTCTAGGACTTCCAAATTGGAGTTAAAACAATTAAAGTGTTGTGTGTTTATATCCAAAACTTAGTCCTATTAAGTTCCATGACAGTTAATGGGTAAGTCCCACTGAAGTCAATTTCAACTTCTTAGTGACATTCATATAGTTCGTAAAAAAAAATACAGAAGTATTTCCATATTACCTTCTGTTGATATTATTTCCAATTTTCTAGACTACCTTAGAGGCCTTGTATTTCCTTGTAATCTCCAAACAAAACATGAATGAAGATTAACAAAATTTAGCTTTTTGAGATCAGTTATTGCTTATTGGTGTTGCCATTCACCTTAATTCAAGGGTGGGAGTATTACCCCAGGTAAATGGTATATAGTCTTAGTTTGCTATCTCCTAATCTCAGTTTTAAGGTAGCGTGCTGCAGCTTCAATAATATAATAATAATAATTTATTGAATTTATAGGCCGCCTCTCTTCACCCAAGGGGAACTCAAGGCATGTCTTTTTTTGTCCAAACCTAATCCCTTCTTTTTTCTTAATTTATAGATGCATGTAAAGCTGTGGTAAAAGTGACCATTTCCTAGGAAATTTGTAATATTTTTATACTATATTTTATGTTCAGTTTTATTCCCCAGTTGCAAATGTCATAAATAGGTATTTGCACACATATTGTCCACTGCCTTTAGCAAGAAGTGTGACTAATACGTACAATGTGGCAATAAAAAAAAGCTCCTGGAAAGAAATTGTGCTATACTTTTGGGATCATCAAACAGGAATGATGTTTATCCAGCAGCAGTTGACTCATAAGATTAAGTTGTTGAATTGTTGGTGATTTAGACGTATACTTGTTTTCTGAATAAAATGAAGAAATCACTGCATTATTTTTGTTTTCTTTTCCTTTCTTGCAGTTGTTGAATACTAAACCTTTTGGCCTTTGGCTAATGTTAAAAAATATTTGGATAAAAATGAACCAATGAACTACATGCAGAAAAGGTCTAAATATATTGGGGCAGTGACCTTCATAAACACTGCTTGAAGTATAATCAGATTTCTGTTCAGACTTGGGATTATACCTCCTATTTACCGATTCTCAACTGAAAAATCTGCATGCAAATATTTATAACTAATTTTTATTTGATCTTACCGAATCATGGTGAGCATGCTTTATGTTGGCCTAGATCAGGATTCAATAAGCTGTTGGTTACTTTTATCTCCTACAGACGTATTTCTGTGAATCTAAATAGCCTTCAGCTAATGACCATCGGGGGTGAGAGGACAGGGCAAATTATGTTGTACTGATGACATTGTTCAATTATGACATTTTTCAATTAACATAAACAACATACAATAATTAGCATGATGATATTATGATGTAGCTGATATAAGGATCTGGATGGGGAAGAATCAGCTTCAACCCAATCCTGGCAAGATAGAGTGGCTGTGAGATTTTGGCTCCCAAGCTCAGATACTTCATCTTTGACTCAGAATGGGGTGCCTCCTTTCAAGGAGTGAACTGGTGCAAAATGTGGGGATCCTCTTAGATTCATTGCTCCTGCTCAAGGAGCACCTGCAGCCACTGCTGGAGTTGGAGGATTGCAGATACATCTAATATATCAATTGCACACTTTCCTGGACCCAGAGGCTTTACTTACACTCACTCATGTCTACCGTGGTCACTTCCCATTTGGATTACTGCAATGCACACTACATAGGACTGTCCTTGAAGAGCACCAGAAATCTGCAACTGGATACAGCAGCACACATAATAATGGCGGATCCCAGCTTTGGCATTCTAACACCTTTGTTTTGCTCTCTGTACTGGCTTCCAGTTTGTTTTTGAGTACAATCCAAGATGCTGGACATCACCTTTAAAGCCCTATATGGCATAGGGCTAGGTTATCTGCAGGACCCCCTCTTTCCTTAAAAACGTCTACCTGTCCTAACTGAACAGATAGCGTAGGCACACTCTATATATTGCCATTTGATGACAGCTAGGAAGCATGCCCAATCTAAAATTTATCAAGTAAATAAATGAATCTGCTTCACTATGTTATTTTTGGACTGCAAAAATCACAAACAGACCAAACCTCACATAAAAAAATCACTTGAACCCAAAATTGCCCAACAGAGGCTGTCATATTTTGGTCATGTCATGCTAGCTGACTCACTCGAAAAGTCAATCATGCTGGGAGTGATCAGCTGAAAAAGGAGAAGGGACCACCCTAGTACCCATTGGCTGGACACTATAAAGGATGGCACCAGGATGACCATGGCTTATCTGAAGGAGGCGGCGAAAGATAGAGGGGCATGGAGAGTGCTGATCCATAGAGAGGCCGAGAGTCAGACACTACTGAATGGCTGATGTTGACATCTATCAATCACTTAACTTAACAGGCACATATGTCTCAAATCAGAATTTTTAGTCATCATTAAACATATAGACACAGTCATTCCTTCTTTATCATCTTTACAATTATATGTGACACTCATATAATATTAATTTGTGCAACAGGAATAATTGAATAATGGATGGAAACTGATTAAGAAGAGATTCAACCTAGAAATAGGGAAAAATTTTCTGACAGTGAGAACAATCAACCAATGGAACAGCTTGCCTTCAGAAGTTGTGGGAGCTTCACCACTGGAAGCTTTCAAGATGAGATTGGACTATCATTTGTCAGAAATGGAGTAGAGTCTCCTGCTTGGGCGGGAGGGGGGGCGGTGACCTACAAGGACTAGATGACCTACAAGGTCCCTTCTGACTGTTCTTCAATCCTTATTTGATTTCTTCTATTCCATCCTGAGTTTTGCCTCTGACCCTTGAAATATTACCACACAAAACCTGATGCAAATTGCAATAATATTCTTTCAGCCAATCCACTTTCAATGTTAGCAACTTCATATAAAGTACACCTATGAAAGACAAGAACAGATGTCTTCCTTGGGGTTTTTATTCAATGTACAATTGCCCATTGACTCATGGAATAACTTTTTCCAGAACAGATGTAAAATATATTTCTATATCATTTACTTATTTACAGTATAATAGATATTAGAACCATGTGAATACTCAGTCCTGAGGTTTGAATTTATTTGAAAGTAATTCAGTCAGATTTCTGAACTGAGTTTCCATTGTGAAGCATTTATTCTATCCAAACTGAGCTTGCTTCCCGCAGGATAATAACTGCCCCATAACACAGGTATATTATGCAATTATTACTGATTTATTAAAATCAATGTTTTAATCCTGTTTTTGCACCAAAAAGAATATTCTAAGCCAACATTAAACAAGAATGCACACTCAACCTTGGCAAAATCTGCCTGAAACATTTACACAAATAAAGCAATACCTTCTTACAATCTAATCTATAAAATTTAAATTGACTATTCCGAAGCAGATATAATGACCAGAGGCACAGGGATCATCGTCATAGTTACAGAAGAACAGGATTTCAGACTTTTGTCTGGGGGTAAAAAATTCCTTCTTCTACAGTACTGACTGTTCAGAATCACACAGATGATTATCCTGTGCACAGGTGGCAACTCAACTTTCTAGTAAAATCTATTAGATTACAGGCAAGATTCTAAGCGGAAACTAATTGCTCTTCAAATTAATTTGCTAAATTATTAAGAAACTGTAATGCCTGTGTTCTCATCATATATTTACTATAGTTATGGGTAACTTACTCACCGTTTACAAACTTAACAATTTTGTCAGATTGCACAACACAGTGCACCATAAAATAATCATACAGGTTGGCTCTGCACAAACTCTAGGCCAAAATGTGGCTGATTAATTTGTGGTTTACTTCTTGAAGCTTGCAGTTAACTAGATAAAAGACCTACCGAAATATGAAGATGAAAGTAAATATATAACTATCCAAAAAGAAATTTGTCAATTATAGCACAACAGAGTGACAACTTTTTCTTCAACGTCTCTGCAGAAGGAAACTCTCCAATACATCTCCTATTCAACAAGACAATTGTTTTGACAATCATTGTGTTTCTCCTCTGGTTGTTCTTTGAAATCTGCTGTACTTTATCTTAGCATCTGTAACAGTTCTCTCAGGTTTCACAGAAGATTTTACTCTTTTAACATAATGCTAAACTGTGTCAAGGCTGGACAAAGTAGTCTTTTCCTATTCTCATTCTTGGGCACTAGACTTTTTTGTGTGTGCTAATTATATGGTTTCTCTCCTATTCTGACTCATTGCTGACTCACATTCAATTTGATTACTATCCCCTATGTTTTCTTTTTCTGTCTCACTCCATTAGTTTAAATATTAATCCTATTTTATATTCTTGTTTATTTTCTTGCACAATGAGTGTCATAAGTAGTGTTTAATAGTACTGGATTTTAAGTAGTGCAGACTACACAGTCACATCATCACAAGCACCTGAAGAACTTGAAGCAAGCAATGTGTTTCCCTTCCCAAGTGAAAATATTCATGCAACAAGCATCTTTTCCAGCTATGAAGAAATATGAAGAACTACATCAAGAGTAAATATATGAAGGGCTGTGGGCAAGGTTTCCCACTTATTGTCTGTAATTGCAAACATTTCTCAATCAACCTCATCTTTACAGAACAGGGCTGTACTAATATATCTATAAAGGCGAATACCAAGTGAAATTCTCAAATATCTTGTCAACAATATCTAATAATAGAATAATTCACCCATGTATTCCTTTAATGGTATCGGATCTCTCTTCTCTGAAAGCTGGGAACAACTGGCTCTATTCAATACATGTTAACATCAGCATCTTCTAAAACAAGCAACATTTTATGCAGAGGTTCCTCACAGTATCAAGGACTTTGGATGCTGCTTTCAAGGAAAAGGGGGATTCTGTGCAGCCCAAGAGCCACAGCAGGCTTTCCACAACATACAAGATAACCCCAAAGCCGGCAGGCGTAAGATCTGTCTTTGGAGGCTCCCAAGGCTTTAATGGATGAAATGGCACCCATGATATTCTACAACCTGTGCCACAAATACACACACACACACATAAATACACATACTTCACTCTGGCAAGGAGTCGGAGGACCATATTTCCCCCAACATCACAGTTTATGTCCTTGGCCTAAAGGGCGACCAGCAAATAATCATCCCAGTACAGAAGGCTTGGTTCCCGGTACCTACATCTATCCAGGGGCAGTCCGAGGTCTCATATTGCTGCCAATCTTCAGGATTGAGGTCACATATTCCTATTCCACTCTGGACCTAAGAAGACCTTTGGGATCTAAATATAATCCTGATTAGCTTATCTGGTTAGATCTAAAGAGCTAATTCACACAACTACCTTCAAATCTTGTTTTTTAGTTAATACAAGGATGAATGCTTCTCTTTTCCATAATGGTTGCTTTAGACATGAATTGAAATATTAATCTGTCCCTGCACCTTGTTCTGTCCCAGGAGTCTTCTTTTCCCTTCTCCTTTCAACAGTCTCCACTGGAGATATGGAACTAGTATTTCCTCTAGAATCTTTTTTTTTTCTGAAGCAGCTGCTTCTTGTGGTTTCATGATAAGATCATCCATGATCATTTAATTCCTTTTGGGTATGCCAATGGTTTGTGCCAAGCTAATACATTTACCCAAACATCTCTAGACTGCTTTATGACCAGCCTCAAAGAGAATTGGCTTAGGATACAGGTGGCCATTTTCATAATGTGCAACGTCTGCAAGATGTTTAAAATTTCATCACTTTCATTTACCTCTCCCCAACTACCGTGTTTTCCCAAAAATAAGTCCCTGTCTTACATTTTTTTCCACCAAACAAGGCACCAGGTCTTATTTTCAGGGATGTCATCCACTGACTAACCTATTAGTTAGGGGCACGCATATATTGGGTGCACTTGTAAAAATCAAGGTAGGTCTTACTTTCAGGGGAGGTCATATTTTTAGGGAAACGGTACTTCTCATAACCATTATAGTGAAGAGGGAAAGAATGGGAAGAACTAATAAAATTCATGTGGAAAAAAATAAGTTTATAACATGATTGTCAATATTACTTGGTCATTGAGCATATATGCTTCCTTTAAATGAAAAAAAAAGATATCTTAAATGAAAAATATACAGTATGGATAAAGAAGAAATTGCATACAGATAAGTAGATGTGTCATTGAGCAGAAAAGGTAAAGTTGACTTCCTACAATTTTGAGATTTTTATGCTGCCCCCAAATGGCTATAATGTCTAGGTTTGGAACAGATTAAAAACATACTTAGTACAAGAAATGTGAATTAGTAGAGTCAAAACACCTTATTAATTATTAATAGATCTTTTGAAGAATATAAACATGCAATTTATTTTCCTTTTATTTTATTGTTTTAGAAGTTATTATAGGAAAGCAATGCAGAGCCCTTTCTTTGTCAGGTTTCAAATATATACATGAAATCTTGGAACAATACTTAAAGAAAAACAAAATGTTGCTTTTGTTGTTCTTTAAGAGGAAGATGCAAGAAGTCCCTAGAGAAAGGTCCTAGCATGTATTTTTTTATCTAAACATAAATTGACAATTCTCTATAGCATGCTATTTAGTACTGTAATGGTAGAAGCAAATCATATCATTATATAAGACTTATACAGGAAAACAGTAAAAAAAATATAAAATTTCTAAGCCACGAATGCTTCTTTTCTTAATCATTCTTACAGAGCAGAATGTTTTTTTAAAAAATAAAAGTATGCAACTTGTCCAAAGTGCTCATTCTTAATCTTTCAGTGATATTACATATTAAAAAAAGAGGACATGTAGAGGATTTCTTACAGAAAGCATCGTTCATATTCTGGTGCATTTTCTAGCAAAAAGGGGGTGGGGCAGGGAGACGGGGGAAGGGAGGAAAAGGCATACATCCAGTTGCTTATGAGCTAGGCAGCCCTTTCAGTGTAATACCTCCATAAGAGACTCAAATGGCAAAACACTGGAAGTTATATCCATGTGCAGAGAAAATGTACCAAATTCAGGCAGAATGACATCATATGTTTATATAAAACTTGATTTATATTGCATGCGTTTTAGTTCCATCTGGCTTACCATTCCAAACTGATTCATCCTTATCCAAGGTGCTAAATAATACATTGCCATATTGTTTAGCTAATAAACCAGGGACTTCCTTCCAAGTTTGGGCCAAATCTGACTGGGGATTATGGGAGTCATAGTCAAGATCTTGTTTAGTGGGACCTAGATGGAAAAAGATGGCTCTCTGCTGAAGCATGCAGCAATTACTCACCATATCCATGAATGCCTCCTGAATGGGAAATTGTTTACATGCATCACATTCATAGTTCTGTCAGCATCAGTCTTTATCAATCCAAAACTTTTATCTCTTGTGGTATTCATAGGTACACTCCACAGAAACAATAGCATCAGCTAGTGTAATGGACTATTGCAATTGTTTTTAATATATATGCTTATATATATACACATATATATCATATTCCATGTGTTTCAGAAGCTCCAGCATAGAGAACAGAATTTTCCTAAAATTTTCTAGCACCTGCAGACCAAATCTGGACTCAGAAGCTAAGCAGTGTTGGGCCTGGTTGGCACATGAATGAGAGACCTTCTGTGAGCAAAATTGGGAAGTCCAATATATATATATATATCCTGGAAAAAATGCAGTTGCAAATGACTTCTGTATTGTCCCCTAGAAAACCGCAGGGATGTGTCCAGGTAGCCACTGGGAGTTGAACTGAACTTGAAGAATTTATTTTTTTCTAACTCTAGGTCCATCCATTAATGCCATTTGCTTGCGTAAGAAAAAAATATCATAAAAGAAATACAGCTTTATGTAGCTGGTCCTAAATAAAGGCAGTAATTCCCCTTGATAAATCCCAAGTATAAATTAAAGTGTCTTCATATGCAGCATTTTAGACAGTAGGAAAATGTGAGTCAAAAGTGAGTTTCTTGTCATCTCTGTTGGATCAGTTTTTAAGAGGAAAAGCAAAACTTCATACTGTTTTGCCATGCTGTCCTTTAGAAACAGATATTGCTTTTTCTTCCTTCTTAAATACATATTCAGCATTCCTTATTTCTTCTGGCAAGAAAGAAGGGACGAAACACGAAGGATAACCGCACACAAAACAAACTTTTCATCTAGAAATAAAGCCCCTTGGCTGACTTCAGAGAAGAGGGTCCTAGGCAGTGCTGTTTTCTTGCTCCTGCACCGTAAGAAGAGAAGAGGATGTCGACACACCATTATGAATCAAAGGTGCTCCCAGGATGCTATTTAACGCCATTACAAAGCTGCCCTCTCAGCTGTAAGGAAGATGGCAATTCCATGACACTGAGGGTGGACAGGGGGTCTCACCAAAATCACAGGACTTCTGAGGAAACACACCTAGAATCCTGCTGTTAAAAATATAGATTTCGTTGCTGCAGTGTCCAGCTTTAAGGGCTGTGGGTTTTAAGTCAATACTATATTCTGTAGAACTAAAAAAAAAACACCATGTGCCCTGCCCAAAGACTACAATTTAAAGTCCTGCATCCTCTAAACAGTCTTCCCTGTAAACTCTCTTTTTCCTTTAATAGGTTCCCTCAAGGAATTGGGTCCGAGATGTTGTTTACTGTTACTCCGGAATGTCTGGTAACATCCTTGGATAGAGAGACGTGATAGTCGCGGGGAGGGCGGGGGGAGAAACAACCCACTAGACCCGAAGTCCGCTCTGCAGGTGGAAGAATTCTGCATTCCTTCCTTCCGCCTAGAAATACGATTTGCCACACTGACCTTCGAAAACCATTTCTCTTCCTTTCTTGCCGGGAGCTTGGGACACTTGCAAGGGGAGCCTCGGCCACTATCCTTGTGCAGCAGAATTAGCCCCCGGGCTGCAGTGAGGATGTGCTAGCGTCAAGGGGGCCCCTCTAGGTGGGTTCTCCATCCTGCCACGGCTTGTCCTCCGCGGCTTCTCCGGCAGGCACCCACCCAGGAAGGAGAGCGGCTGTTCGACAGTCAGAAAGGGAGAAGACACAAACAAACAATCAAACAAAAACAAAAACGGAGGGAGCCCAAGGCTCCGATTTCAAAGAAACAAACCCCCGCTTTGGGAATCTTCTTTCACTCGGGCTTATAAAGCCTCCTCCGGTAAGATCAATGCAAATGCATGTATCACTGATGGGGAGGAGGAAGCCTCGCAAGGAGAAAAAAAATGACAGATTATCCTCAATTAAAAAAAGAAAGAGAGAGACAAAAAAAGAACCGTCACGTCTCTTCAACTTTCCTATCATGAAGACTCGGCGAGGAAAGCAGCCGGAGGAAGCACATTCCCGGTTGGAAGCAGGTTCCAAAGGAATGGGGACCCCCCTCCGGGCAGGAAATCCTGTACCTGAAAGGGGAGTTTCGCAAGAAACAGCGGTGTCATAAACCCCCGCGCCAGATTCAGAGGCTTGGCGGAGGAGCGCTCCCAAGCCGGACGGTCGCCCACCCCGAGCACGTTGCGTTATTACTTCTCGGCACTTCCTGTTTCCTTTAAGGACGGCCCTGGCGGCCGCTGCCTCCTACAAATCCTCCGCGGAGCCCCAACCCCGCGGTTGTCATTGTGGAACAAGGAATCCGAGACTCAACTCGCCGGGACTTGGAGCCGCCTTTTGTCAGAAGCTCCGGAGGGAAGCAGCCGCTGTTGCTCCGTGGCAGATGCAGACCGAGGCTTGTGAGCGGGCGGCGAAATTCACCTGCTTTCCATGTCTCCAAACCGCCCCCCTCTCCCCCATCTTCCGTCTCTGTCTCTCCTTTCTGTCTCTTTCTCTCTCATACACACACACACATACACACACACCACACACACACAGCCGTCGAGACCAGGATGCCGTAAAGGAAAAGGGGTGTGGCAACACGGTTGTTGCCTGTAAATCCTGCTGGTTGAAGTTTTCCCTCTCTTTCCTGCGTGCTACCTCAAATATGTATCACAGAGAAAACGGCACGTCCCCCGTTGGGCCACTTCAAAAGGCTTTAAATTATTAAAAAAAAAAGACACACACACACACACACCCTTTTTTATTCATGCACATTGTGACACGACTACTGTACTTCAGGACTGGCAAAGCCTCTCTTCAGCGGAGACTCCCAAGTTCCCAGGAAGAAAACACAAATGGGAAGAAAGACAAAACCGAAAAAGCCCGTGGCGCTCCAGGCTGCCGTTGACTCTTTTCATTTCCCTTCGCTGCCCGCATTACCTCTCCATGCTATTGGTAAAGGCTATGACTCATCTTGCTGTAGAGGATCTTGTACGCTATGCATGCGACAAAGCCTCCTTCTCTTCCCCAAATGCTGAGAAATCATTTGTGTGCTAAGCTCTGGGCAAGAGGTTTGATCCCCACCACCGCCCCACGTCCATGTCCGTGTCCGTGTCCATGTCATAACATATGTGCAACATATAGAACGTACAATGAGGCCAATCCTGGGGTCAGTAATAGGGCTAATATGATCATGGTTTCTGAAATCAGTCACAACCTTCTGGAGGGAATACCGCAGATGGATCCGTAAAATGGTTTTACACACAATGCCTGGGTTTACACAATGGGATAAGCCAGCACAAAGCAAATTATGGTTCAACACAAGGTGTAAATCAAACGACACCCCTGGCTTTTTCACCCTGTCTTTTCCTTCCAGCTAAACACTTTTCTCCCTTTCAGTTTAGAAAATAGGTTATATTTTTTATGCCACGAGAACGCTATATGCTCTGTTTTACTATAACTCCCGTCTTGCCTAGCTAGCATAGCCATTGCACTCACAACAGTGTAGGCCTCCAGTTGTTACCACTAGCAGCCAATACAGTACGGTATTTGGAGACCCAGCAAGCACTTCCAGTACAGCACTTCACATTTTCAGCTAAAAGTAATTTGAAAGTGACATCCACATCTTATTACATCTGTTACCGTATATGAGAATAAATAGATAAGTATGAGTGAGGACAAAGGACCTTTGTATACTTGCAGCTGATTATGAAGCAAACCATAGAAATGTTAGTTAGCTTGTTTGTTTAATGTCTATGCTGCCGTCTCATTAATACTGTGACTCTGGGCGGGTTACAATAAACAGTTTAAAGGTGCTAAAAACAATTGAAATTAGAAAAATTGAGTAGAAAAGTTAAAAATCAAGATGATAGGGTAGTGATCTTCTCTGCCCCATCAGCCATCCCCAGCATAGCAGGCTCCTATTGGGGCTCCAGGCCAAGCAGCAGAGCCAAATTTTTAGACTCTTCCACTGTAGAAGGGGAGGAATGTGTCCGAGGACCTCACCTCGGATAGGAGAATATTCTAGATGGCGGGGGAGGGCTTCTCCTGGACCCCACCAGCTGAAATTCTTTGTCCCATGGGATCCAAAGTAGACCCTTTCTGCTGGAACAAATGGAGCAGGTTAGACCCATTGGAGTGAGATGGTTCTTCAGATATAAGTTTCTCAGTGTTCCCATGGCATTATCTTCATTCCATACCACTAGTGAGACAGGCTAATTGTAGTAATGTTAAGGCAGCATTTTCCTACTTGGTCCAACATACTTCAAAGGCAGACTCATGATGTATCCAATTGGTTAGGCTTTGCAGAGAGAAGCCTAGGGACAGGAGAGAATTAAATAGAGGCAGGAAAGAAAAAGGGAATGGATACAGCAAATTTCATGCTAGTAGTAGCATTCTACAAGCTCAAGGCACAGTAATGGGGAAAAGCCCGTTTAGAGAAGTCATTCATTATCAGTTGGCAAGCTTAAAATGTGTCCTTTAAAGTTTCTCAGGTGGTATCCCTTTATGCAGCCAAAATAACAAAAGGAGCATGGTACCTCAACAGCTAATACTTTTATTGTGCTATCTTCCTTCAGGGATAATAGTCCATTGTATCAGATACATTTACACGCATAAACATATATGATTTGAGGTCGGTAAAATGAGGGCCTCAATTATTGGGGACAATATGCTGACTTAGAATTTGCTATAAAGCACTGTGAAGCAGTATATAAGTCTAACTGCTATTGCTATTTAGAATAGAATAGAATAGAATAGAATAGAATAGAATAGAATAGAATAGAATAGAATAGAATAGAATAGAA
>JANHGC010005573.1:2060-15502 GCA_027560395.1 Boaedon fuliginosus | reverse complement strand
AGAAGGAAGGCTCTGCGTGCCACTTCCAGCACGCGTGTCATAGGTTCGCCATCGCGGCTATAACAGCATCTTGGTTAAAGCACTTGCTTGGTAAATAAAAGTTTGCATATTCAAAATGCAGCAATAATGTTTTAAATTAGTTTTTCTCTTTCTCCTAGCCTAATTTTACAAGTCATTTAAAAAAATATTTCACACATAGAATAGAAAAAGAAATCACGAAAAGAAAACTAGTAATCCGAAAGGGTTTTGATGGGTTTTGAACCTGCTCTTTTCCATTTACAAACCAGATGTTTTATAATCTTTGTGCTATTAATAGCATCCGGTAAATTGTGACCTGACTGGAGCAGTGTTTCTGCCTCATTTAAATAGCCAATGAATTGTGCAACAAAGTGAAATATACTGTTTGAAATAGATAGCATCCCTTGAGGACACATAATGTGGAAAAAGGTACTTTGGAAATGGAGCAGGAAGACACCTCCTGAGGTCCCTTGATGATGACTGGGAATTAATAAAGGGCCACATAATCCTTCTTTGTTGTAGCCAAATGGCTGTTCATCTGTTCTGGCAAGAATCCAACTATGCAGTATAGATAACCCACAGTTTAACCAACCTCTTCCTTGTCTTTCTATAACAAAAAACCTTAATCTAAATTCTTTTAGAACAGACAACTTTTTATAAAAGGGGTCTCCAATCCCCAGGCTGCAACCTGGTGCCAGGCTGCAGCCTTTTGAGAACTGTGCTGCACAAGTGACAGGCGATTGCACCTGCACGAAGCTGCATATGTGCAAGCAGCAGCTGCACATGCAAAACCATTCCCTCTCCACAGCCACCACCTGTCCAGAAATAGCCAGAAAGGTTGGGGACTGATGTTTTATAATATTCATGAATATTTTTTGTTTACGTAATTTTTTACACTGTTCTAGACAAAAATCATTACAACCCAGGAAAAACAGAGATGACAGAACCATTTTTGCATCCATGTCTGTATCAATTACATTTGTCAATGAACATTTGGAGATGAGTCTCAAGACAGATAAACCGGATGTTTCCTTGTACCTCTGCTTGGTTGTGAGCAATGTTAAGTTAAAGTTCAAGCTCAAAATGTATAATTGTATTTTGTTAAGCCTCCTATTTTTATGAATCCTAATTCCAGCAGCCAATGTCCTGGTTCTGTTTCCATCCTATACAAGATACACAAATCCATCATCCACTAGAAAATACAACAGAAGTTAACTAAACAGCCTTTATATTTATAAAACATGAAATAATTTAAAATTTTACCTAAGTGTCAGTCAATCAGAACTAAACTAAGTTAATGTATTTACCCTCAAATAGCCACCATAGCAAAGTTGATATACTGAGCTTTTTCAGTTTTGTTGAACTGAAAAATCTGGTAGTCTCCAAATTACAAATCCAATGACTGCCATATTGGCCATGGAAACTATTTGCCAAATAAACAATATCTTTGCTATTTAAGTCCATTTGCTATTTAGTTCGACAAACAGCTTTAAAAAAAAAAACTTGCAACTATTGAAATATTTATATTAACCTAATTTTTCTCTAAAGAGTCTTGCATTTTTAATTTTTTTAACATGGTCAACTTGGCAGCCCAAGTTTATTTACACTGTATTTGACATTGCAATCCTATGCATTCCAATAAAAAGCCGTTTTATGTTCAAGAGCTTTTACTCCCAATTTTATAGTAGGAGTTTATGGTAGGGGGGAAAAAGCAAAATTGTTAATTGTCTACAGAGAATGGCAGATTCAATTCACTGAATGGCAATCTCTACCAAACTTCCACAGGCACTTCCACAGGAATATACTCCAATGAACATTAGCTGTGCTCTTTCACTGGCAGATCAGTTCATTCGAGCAATTCAGTTGACAGCCTGCCAGCATTTTTCCATTTTACTAGCCAAAAAAACATTATGGTTCTTCATAGCAACCAGAGGACTAAGATGTTTCCCAAGTGCTTTAGTAGCAGCTGCTCAACTATGCCTAACGTAGTCTGCTATTATAAAAGAGAGGGAGGGGGGAGACAGAAAGAACAGAGATTGGATCTTTCATTTTATCTATGCAATACTGTAAAATACAATTGTTTTGAATGTTCAATAGTCCAGAAGCTATACTAATCTCATATTATTTAAAGGTGGAAAAAAAAGCAGAAAATTTCAGTAGGGGTTCTGTCTAGTGCCTAAAAAACAATGCACAGCTAGGTACATTAAATCATAAAGAAATGGGTGAGCAATTCCTCAGAAAGTCAACACGTCCAGGGTATAAGTAAAACAATTTTTTTTGCAATGTATTTTATAATATATTATGTTGCATGAGTATTTTGAACAGGTAGCATTTTAACTCTCTCCAGGCCTCTCCTATTCAACAGCTATGAATAGATATATTATACATGAAACTACATAAAATGTTACTGAAATTCTCTGTACGCATGCATTTTGCAGAATGATCGCAATTGCATATATAGAAAAAAAAAGTTTACAGCAATTTCCGGCACTGAAATTAACTCATACAAATATATCTAATTAGCTATTCTGGTACCTATGAAATACTTAGCAACCATTGTGCGTCATTTCACTTACCCCTGACCTAACAACACATTTTAACAGCGTCAAAATGGAATATGAGAAGGAAAAGTAGGCATTAATGGAAGAGCTTTTGCTCCTTCCATTAAATGACGATGATGATCACAATAACTTGAGCAGGTCTGACAGAGCTTTTTTTCCAGCCTTTTCTTTTTCAATTAATAGCAAAAAAGTAATATGACATGTTCTCTGATTGTTGATTTACACATTTAATTATGTGTTCTAATATGTCTCCCTTGCCAGGATGTAGTTCTCATTTTTTGCTTTGAGATTTGTTTATATGCTGGATATCTATGTTGCCATTCCAATTAACTATTTTCTCTTCAAAAAGCCTATTTAAAACTCGAAAATATAATTCTAAAGAAATTAGGACATATTCCTATACTGTTTTAAATTATGCTAGGTATAATAATTTTGGAGAAGTCTAGTTACCCACTTCATAACCTATAAAATTGTTTACATGTATATTGTAATTCTGATGGAGCAAAGCTGCGAAGTTCTACTATTGTGTTTCCAGACAAAATATTTTCTTTGATAACATTAAATGTGGTGAGAAATTGTTTGCAATGAGAATATTAAGTATGAGAAAGAGTGACTAATATTTAATATTTTAACTGATGTTAAATGATAATGCCATGATAGGAAACTAACTGCATTTGTCTAGCCATTACAAAGGCAATGATTATTTAAACCTTTTCAAACTTTGCCCAATGTATAATAATTAATTACTAAATATTGAGTAGATTTATTTGAAAGTATCATTACTCTGAATTTCTATATTATGGCTGGTAGTAGTTAAAATTCTTTGCAGTTCAAAGTGTGAAACATAGCCTGAGGTTTGAATATTTTTAATTAAGAAAGCTTAGCAAATTAGGGCTTGCCACCCTCCTGACTTAAATACGTATTTGATTTAGAATAAATCTGAATTATCTCATTGCAAATTTAGCCAACCCAAATATTAGATGGTACTGCTATGGTGGCAGGTACTATAGAGATTTGAGGGACTGAATTGTGTCACAGAACCTACCACACTCATTCAATTAGTTTGTGGTCAATAAATGGCAGTGGAAAATGTGGAAATGGCAAATCACTTCTGAAAAAACCTTGCCAAGAAAACTGCAGAAATTTGTCCTGATAGTGTCAGGGAATTGGGCACAATCGAACAGGAGGAGGAAAAAGGACAGTGGGGGAAACAATTCCATTTTAAGTATTAAGAAGGATTTGAGGCTTTTCCAATTGGCTTTTGCAAATGGGCAGGAAGGAACATGACCTTGGTTTTAATCACAGGCATAAACTGACTTGGGCTGAAGTCAATAGCTAAATTAATTCTTAGAGGAAAATTACCATTGGAATAAAAGGAACTCCATGAAAGTATTCAGATGAAGGTTTTGCCCATTGATCTATCCTAATCTGAAGAAGTTTCTAGTTTGGATTAGATTTCCCATCAAGGCTCCAGATTGACCCTCCACAGTTGTCTAGTGGGTGGGAGGACTTTACAGTCAGGCATTTCTGCAATGACAACTTCTTTGAACAATAATTGGAAGACTCACATAAATAAACAATTAGGCTTTCTTTCCCAGCTACCTATTAAAAATCACCTAGTTCTTCTTTCAACCTGCTGCTTTTGAAGAGTTTTTTAGAATTAAAATGTAACTTTTAGGACAGGGGTCTTCAAACTTGACAGCTTTAAGACTTGTGGACTTCAATTCCCAGAATTCATCCTCTAGTCATGTTACCTCAGGAATTCTGGGAGTTGAAGTCTACAAGTCTTAAACTTGCCAAGTTTGAAGATCCTTGCTTTAGGACATGTATGAAGCTAATCCTTACAAGAATGAAAGACCTTTAATTCATGTGTTGATAAACTACCTTGGCTTACTTTCTTATGACATGTAATGTATTAATTTCACTGAAACATGAATCAATACATGATTTAATATACATATTGTAAAATAAATGGGCTAAATTTGCAGAAATGAAGAGAAAACCCTACAGAATCCCAAGAGTATGAACTCTAAAAAGAAAAATATAATCCTCATGCCCAGTACTTTTTTGGCAAAATAATGCCTCCATGAACAATTTAATGGTAATAAGTAGACAAATTTGTGTCTAAAACTATTTTCAATTCTTGCTAAACCAGGAACTGCTGAATCTTCCCCTGACTGGGGAAGAGAGGCGGGATATAAATCCAATAAATAAAGTAAACGAATTATTCAATGCTATTGAGGGACTACTTATTTTGTAAAGATTTTATACAAGATAGAAAATAGATATGTAAGCTTAAATAGTATCATTTTTTAAAGAAGTACAAGGAAAGTCATACTGTTTGCAGTCTCTTATATCCAAAATGTTGAAAAGACTTGAAAAATCATCAGCTACTTGTTACAGATTGGACCGACCTAATTCAGAACAGATTAACTCAGTAATTTTTTCATGAATGAAACAATGAACAAATGTCTGATAAGAAATGTTCAGTACAGTAGAATCAAATGCATTTGGGAATCATAATTATACCAATGTCTTCATGAAACATCCTTAATGATCCATAACATAGTGATATATGTGCACCATCACAGAATAATTTTGGGCACAGTCCAAAGGGTATAAACATTATTTTGCCATTATTTATCAATACTGTACATGTATTTGAGGAGACATAAGAATGGTTCACGATGAAATTTTTCCAAAGAACTTTTCTAATAGCTGTTGCTTCAAAAGAAATTGTTTGTTAAAATTTGAAGAAGTCTATTGAATCATAAAAGATTAAATCTCACTGAGTCATATTCAATTTGTGGACAAGTTGTGTCTAGGTTGGGCAACAGTACAGAAGATGCCCACTGTCTTCTTCTGAGGTATGCTCTAATTTCTAAGCTTAAAGTAATTGGCAAGAGGCTTCTCTTTTGATCCTACAATCCTGTTGAGGTTCTTGAAAACTTTAAAGGAAAGAGAACGGAAACTTTGTGCAATATGCAACAACACTTAGAACTAAATAAAGAAATAATGCTGTACAAATGCGGCCCATATAATTATAGAACTTGGAGGGCAAGTTTAAGATTTAGCAAGATTTTTCACAGATCACGTTTGCAAATATATTGGATCTCTTAGGATGATTCTCCATGTTAGAAACTGGTCTCATTTACAGTATCTTAAAATAGAGGAGATGGAAGTTTTCTCATATGTGACATAGTCCCTCTGCTTAAAGCAGGAATATGCAAAATAATCTACAAAAGCAGCCATCTAGCTTCCTTTTGAAAACCCCCAGTGAGAGGAAATCCACCTGATCTAGGTGGACAGCTAGAAGGAGCCCAACATTACTCTAGGAGTCTGGGTGGCTATTCCAGAACTTTAACAACTGTTATGATTAGTTTATTCCTCATAATATTCAGACTGAATACTCTTACTTTTAATCCATTGGTGGTGGTTATTATTATGTTTATAATAACATGAAGTAACAGCTGTCAGTTCTTTACTTGATGTTGGTCTTCACATTCATCAAATCCTTCCCAAGAATCTAGGATGTCATATTATTATTTAAATGTGTATGCCTCCCAATTCTCAACAATCATCAAAGAAATTACAATAAAATTAATAAAAATCTTTTACCAGATTTTACCAGAGAATAGATCCAGAAACCTGCATATTTCTAAACTACTTAATGGAAATATTACTTTCTATGAATTTGGATGTAATCCTTCAGACTTGGGACTGGAGTGGTCTTTTAAGTGCCACCATCTTTAACCCTTATTCAAGGCTCGTTTGTGTACTGGTTAACTATTAATTTTCCCAGTCGAAAACTGAAGGTAATGGTATATGGTCATTCTAATATCCCAGTGGAAGTCTATAAGGAACAGCATCAGATTTAAGAATGGGGAAGATGGTTGTTCCCACTGATTGAGGCTGCTGGAGTTTTTAAGTTTAGCAACATCTAGATGGCTACTCTTCTGGTTTGAAGAGTCCTTTCTCAGCTTTTCCTTCTTTTGAGATCTATCAAATGAGCTTTTCCTGAAGTGGTATTGTTGTGGTGGATTGTCTTCTATATTTCCATATCTGACACACCTGCAGTTTTATTTCTTCAGTGCTAGACAAGCCATTTTTATTCTTTGCATCATCTAGTTGTGTGCTATAAAGCATTTTATTGGTGCTGTGTTACTAGATGTTTTTTAATGTGTTATTGTGATTCTTCCTTTGTTGCTCAGTGATTCTTCCTTTGTTGCTCAGTTCCTCTTTTAAGGTGATTTATTGCAATGATGTTTATGTTATTTTCTTTCACTTCCAGGAGAATGAAGAGAAATATTTGTCTTCATAAACAAAAAAGCAAAAGGGCTCTTCTTCAGCAAAAAAAAATTTTTTTCCACACAGCACTGAAAACTTTAATTTTGTAAGTGGCATAAAACATGCAGCAGGATTTAAAAGGCATATAAGAACTCAAGGAGTTTTGAAAATTGAGTTTTGATCAATTTTTAGGCAAAATTGCATGAAAGATGAGCAAAAGAATAAGTTTTAAAAAAATTAAAATGTGAAAATAAGTACTAAGGAAGAAAAAGAGCAAATAGGATAAGCCAAACCTTTAGCATATAGTCTTCTGAACTAACTCCTAATTAAATTACAACCCTCCTCCAGTGATTAATCCAATGTTTACATCATGTTTGCATTGTATAATTGAATGAGTAATGCCTGGGGTAAATCTAGTACTAGTAACAGGATACTGCAGTGTAACCTCCTACCCATGATGAAGTCTATTATCCCCAACATATGTGAGAATTTGAATGGGAGAAAAAGCAATTGTTTGCTCAGCTGTGAAAATGAGAATTTGCTCAACACAAATTAATGTTATTATCAGGCTAAACCTATTGGAACAGAACATAGTGATGGAACACTAATCTAGAATGATTTGATTCACAATTTTATTATTTATTTTATTAGATTTATACCCTACCTCTCTTCCCCGGTCAAGGGGAACTTGAGGCGGCTATTGGGTGTGAAATTATCACATTCACATCGTGAATATATACCAGAACCAATAAGAAAACTAATTTTATATTCTTGGTAATACATTTTAAAATGAAAGAACACAAGCCCACTTCTATGAAAAAAGAATATATTAAACAAATTTTAGCAAAATACCACACATTATATTAGTGACGAAAGAAATATAGAAATCTGGAATTCATTTTATAGTTCAAATCTGATATTTCAAGACCTCAAGCACTCAAGCCACTGAGACAAAATTAAGAAATTTAGAACTGCTGTTTTTGAATGACCATATATGTATTTTTCTCTACTTCTATAAAAAATACTTAACACAATTTGACTTTAATCTAAGTTTAAAATAAACAAACGCAAAAGATTTATTTCTGGAAGAAGGGTAGGTAAAGATGAAATCAAAATATAAATACTCATGTATTTGTTAAGTATGAAATTAATCTTTTGTTATTACAAGGCACTAATCATTTACATTTGAAAAGGGATCTCGGTCAACAATTCCCTCCTACCATCCCTCTGTTCTTTCTCTTTATATTTCTGTCTCTGTCTCCATTTGAGAAAAAAAGGCTTAATTCAAATTTAAACAGAGTTTGGACAACTAAAGACTATTCTTCTCGGTTGAGAGGGAAGACTCTTCTGATTGTCCCAAAAGCTGGGGCGCAGGTTAGGGTATGTACAAAATAGGAAACACATTTTGTTTTAGGCTTAAGGATTAAACTGTTGTATTTTAAGTTTGAACTGCTGAATTTCAAGGTTGTTCTATATGAACACAGAATCTCTTGGAAAACTTAAAATATACATGTATTCCTTTCTACTTTAAATAAATTCAGAACATGGGCAAGAGTTCGAAGTATTCAAGATATTGGAGAAGTCATCTCAAAACCACTGACTATAATCTATGAAATCTCTCGGAAAACTAGTAAGATGCCAAAAAAACAATTAAAAATTAAACAATTAAACAATCCTAGTGTTCAATTATAGGAAAGAACAGAATGAGTGAAGCTGTTGACCAGTTAAAGCATCTATATTGGGTAACGTTGCACAGCAAACTATAAACAGCATATCTGTAACCACTTGGGAAAAAAATACCATGCCACCATGGGCAGAATTTAGCATGTCAAAAAGAAATAATCTATTTTTTATCATAAAATGAGGTACACTCAGGGAATATTGTATATAGAGTTTATCTAAAAACTGAATATAAAGTACTGTGGTCTAACAGACTCATCATTGGTTGTACAAGCACACCCAAAGTTTTACTAAAAAGCTGTGCATTAACCCGGAGAGTTTATAAATGTTCTAAAGCAATAGTGTCAAGATAGGGTGAGTATTAAAATCAGCAAGTTGATGGTCTGAATGCCACAATGCAAACCCTGTCCCTTCTTAGGCTGTGGGTAATATCAATGCCCATACAACATTCAAATTATCAGGTTATTGGCTTTGGCTCAACCTCTCAAAACGCTGCTTCTCTAGTTGATGGATTGAAAGAATGCTGATCAGATTCACAGATGACTGCAAGTAGGGTATTTGGCTAAAACCTCAAGAGGAAGAAAAAATCAGAATTTAAAATAACCTCTACAGGACTGCTAATTGGCCAATCATACAGGATAACATTTAGAACATTTTCCTGCAACTGGGTAGGAAATCCATAGCTACAGGACTGAGGAGACTTAGCTTAGAAGCAGTGCATGTGGGCAAATTTACTAGTAGCATATAGCTGTGCATGAGCAAGCAATGTAATGCAGAAGCTAGAAAGGCCAATACAATGTTGGCCTGCAGAAGCATTGTGTCCAGATCATGGGAGAACATAATTCCATTATATCTTGCACTGGTTAAATCACACTTGAAGTATAGGATACCACTTTTTTAAATGGGCTAATATAGGTTGGACTGGGTTCACAGAATAACTAGCAGGATTTAGAAATGAATAGCTAATAGGGTTTAGAAATGAAGCCGCACGAGGATCATCTAGTTTAGCTAGCAAAAGTGAAGATTAAAAGGAGCTAAAATTGTGGACTACAAATAAAACATTTACAATAGAGGGTGGATTTTTTTTAAAATGGCGAGCAGGCTAAGGACCAACACATTTGAATTGAAGAAAATTCAGACTGAAGATTAAGATAATTCTCCTGATAGTGATATCAGTATTATATTAAGTTGTGGAATAATCTGCCTAGAAGTGTTGGAGATTTTCGTAGAAGTGGTGATTACTGTGACAGCAGGGAGTTGGACTAGATGAGCTGTAAATCACTTCCACTTTGTGTCTCCTATAATTCTATAATCGAACTCTCCTAATCCTGTTGCTTGAAGTGGACAAGTCATGTTCATTGGCTTTGCTTCAACTTTAAAACAAGCATTGTAGAATGTATGAATTTTGTTTTGATCTCAGACAGGTGTTCTTTTGCTCAAAATGTTTCTAACTCAAATCATTTTACACAACTGTATTTTAAAGCATTACTGACATGCATCTCCATTCCTTCAAAGCCACCCAGCTATTATTTTTCTCAGATCTAATAAAGGCCTCAGGGAGAATGTCTTTCGTGGGATTTAACTGAAGTATGAAAAGCTGGGGAAGATGTATATTATTGACACAATGATTGTAATATCACTCACTGTCCTACACTCAGCCTTGTATCCTCTTTTGAAAAAGAAAATATAAAATCAAATTCTTTTTTATCACAGAGAATAAGAGATGTTAGAAAAACATTTTTGGCACAAAACAATTTTAAAAATGTCTCAGCACTCTTGATCTGTTTGGGGCATCAACTGAAACCCAAAGATACCATATGTTCCCTTTGCTTATGCTCCATTAAGCAGGCTGTTGTTTAGTCCTCTTGTGCACAGCTGCATCTGTACAACAATATTTCTGACCTTATGTTGTTCAACAATAACTATAGATTTAAATATATAGTCTGTATGCTGCGATGTTATTGTATAAGCTATATATTTCTTCTAATATAGAGTTCAAAATTCAAAGGAGACATTCATTCTGAAATATTTCTCTAACAGAAACCAGATGTATTGAGAAGCAATATCCAACTAAATATTTTTGGATCTGGTGATGAACAGCAGTTTCTGTATCTTTATTTACAACTGAAAATAAAGCATATGCACAGACCATCTTGTATAGTCATCAAAACATATACATTAACAGCTATAAAAGTTATCAAGGCAGCTACATTCCTTCCTATGAAAGGAACACCCAGCCAGCAGCATTTTCTCTCTTAGCAGGTACTTATCACCCTGAGTAGACAATAATATTTGCAATAGGTGGGAATGTGGACTAATATTAGAATTTAAAGTGTAATAGCACATTGAAGCTGAATACCTCTTTCCTGAGCACATTCTTCCAAATTATTGTTTGCAATACTGTTTTGTACCTTTCCTCCCAAAGCACAAAAATGTAAATTATCTTTCTATATGCATGGGTTCAAAGGTTATGGCCCTCCGTATATCACTGAATTACAATATACCAGTTGCATTAGCCAGTGTGACAGAAGTTGGGAATTACAGTTCAGTTATATTTGGAGGGTTATTGGTCCCCGCTTATGCTAATTAGATTAGAAATGCATTGTGGCACATTCAAAATTTTACTTAGATTAACAATATGTCTTTATATAAATAGAATTCTGCAATATTTATCTTAAAATAACCTGTAAATATGGATTGTGGTACAGTGACTCACTGTAGTGTCTTCTTGGTTGAGGCACTCTCTTTTTCAATTCTCCTCTTACGCCTTTGGCCTTTACTATAAACTTCTGGTGTTACTTGAAAATTTATGTTTATCTAGATATTGAGTGAATCAGGGCTGATAAACTTACTATATGTTGTTTGTTGTCTTACTCCTAGTATTTCAGGTTGCTTGATTTCATCCCCACCTTACACTTATTTTAATGATGAAAAACTGGTGACAATTTTTAAAATCAAATCTAATAGTAGGCTTCTGGGCACATTTGACATTTTTAAGAGGGCGGAGGACATACAGCTATAACATTTTTGCTAAAAAAATCACGATGTTTTAGGAATTCTATATGTCCTTGAAGGGAAGATGAATGGGAATTTAAGACGACTTTTGCCATAAACACAGAGTAGGTAGTGAAGGGGGATGGGGTGAGAACCAGAGACAAAAATTCTTCCATTTATCAGTTCTGGCTGGTAGAGTCATGGAGATTCCTACACACACACACACACACACACACCTTCCATCCCTAATAATCATGTAAGTCATGGGTGTCAAACTCACGGTGCCATGGTGCCGTCATGTGATGTTACATGATGTTTTTCATGAGCTGGGCTGGGCGTGGCCTGTGCATGACACATCTGGCCCGTGGGCTGCAAGTTTGACATCCCTGTTGTAATACATACAGATCTGCCAGAAATGTCTCTTCACAAAAGGGCAGAGGCAGAAGAAAATGAGTAGCTAATGAATCGATAATTACTGATTAAAGTTAACTGTGTACAAAATGAAAAATCTTCATTTATACAAACAACTGATCTTCAATTGATGTGCACTAAGTATTCCCTTTCAAATAAACATCATTTTCACATGCAGATATATGCACAGATCCCACTTTTCAGCAGAAACAGCAAAACAAAGACATTGCTCAAAAAACACATAAGTAACCTAAGAGCAAAAATAGTCTTCACATAAAATTTTAAACAGAAGTAAAGCATTTTCTGAAACTGGGAATGCAGGCAATCCTGACTTATTCATATCTCTGCCCGTTTTTCATCACTGCCCCGCTTACTTTGATCTGTGCCTCTTCGACCCCCCGAAGATTGATCTCTGTCTTACCAGGAAAGTTATCACTTTATAAGCTCTAGAAGAAGTCTTTGTTACTCTACACTGAAGCTGCAGCCATATTTCTTTATTTTGATCATCTCTAATTTCATTTGAATGCTTGCAATTGTTCTTTTTTTTGCTCTGCCATCTCTGTTTTAATTGTAAAAGCAAAAAATGGCAAAAGAGAACAAACTCAGTACCCGTAGAGAAAATAAATCTTGCAAGTCGTCCCCCCCGACTTTTTATTCAACTGAATGAAAAAGAACATGTTCTTAAAATGTATTTGAAAGAAGAGAATGTAGTAGAACTGTGTAGGGATAGAGTACTGTGTTTTTGCACATAGTCAAATTAAAAATGTTAATTAGGAGGTGACTAAGAAATGTGTGAGAAGGTGTTCCTCTCTATTGCCCAATCAGCTTTTTGGTATTTCGCATTAAATGACTTTTAACAGGGAAGCCATTTCCCCCCAAAAAATATGTCATACAAGGGGTAGGCAAGATGAGTGACCAAAATTAAACATTCACCACTCACAGGAATAAATCTATCTGTCTAATCTCAAACTATGAAAAGGAAGAGAAAGAAAGTTCCTGATAAAAGAGATTTCAGAAATGCCATGTATACAGAATGAATGAATGAATTCAGCACACTATGATTTTTTTAAAAAGCAACTGTTAAATAATCTGAAATTCTGGGATGTCCGCTGCTGTCAGACCTTCAGGCCATCTATGTTTTTATTTTTCAGTCTTGATTCTCTCTCTTTAGGGAATATACACTATGTCAATACCTTTTTATGTTTTAAGAGAACATAAATATATTCCTCCAGAAAATACTTTTCCTTTTTTTTCTTGTTTATGCATTCTATGTTTCCCCCCACCTCTTTCACTTCAATTTTAATTTTGTTTATAAGAATATTTGTGAAGTGCCAAGTAAACAAGAAAACAAAATCTCCTCTTCTCATACTTTCTGGAATAGGAGCCGGGGGGAAGGGGGAGCTTAAAGTTGAATTTGGACTCAGGGGTGCAGTTGAGCTTGTTGCTGACGTACCTGCCTCCCAGCTGCGTTGCAACAGCTCTACCTGTGCT
>JANHGC010005570.1:58656-69559 GCA_027560395.1 Boaedon fuliginosus | reverse complement strand
AGATAATCAGCTTCATTCAAGGTCCGCAGGAGCTGGGAGGCCACCACCTTCTCAACAACCTTGCCCAAAAAGGGCAGGTTGGAGACAGGACGGAAGTTATTCAGAACAGCTGGGTCCACGGAAGGCTTCTTGAGGAGGGGCCTCACCACCGCCTCCTTCAAGGCAGGCAGAAAGGGTCCCTTTCTCAACAAAGTGTTTATAATCACCTGGAGCCAGCTGCGTGTCACCTCTCGGCTAGCCGAAACCAGCCAGGAGGGACATGGGTCAAACAAATAGGTGGTGGCACTCACCGCACCCACAACCTTGTCCACGTTATCAGGGGCCACAGGAACAAACTCATCCCAGATAACCGGACTAAGACCCACCGCCGTATCTCCACAGACCCTGTCCAGCCAGAGTCCAGGTCCAACCGAATCTGAGCGATTTTGTCCGACAAAAACTGGACAAACTTCTCAGCTCTACCCTGCAAGGGTTCCTCGGCCTCTGCTGGTCTCAGGAGAGCACGAGTCACCCTAAACAGAATGGCTGGGTGACAGTCTGCAGACGGGATAAGGGGGGCATAGTAAGAACGCTTTGCTGCTTTTATCGCCACTAAAGAGGTCTCAATATGAGCTCCTAATAGTGTTCGGGCAGATTCGGATTTCCCCTTCTTCCAGCAGCGCTCTAGACGTCTCCTCCGCCGCTTCATTCCCCGGAGCTCCTCAGTGAACCAAGAAGACTTCCGGGATCAGCGAACAGTGAGAGGTCGCAAAGGCACAACCCGGTCCAGGGCCCTGGCGGCCGCATTATTCCATACACCCACCAGGGACTCAGCCGAGTTGTGGGTCAGGGAATCACGAATCTCCCCAATCTCCCTCTGAAACCCAATTGGGTCCATTAGGCACCTGGGGTGGAACCACCTAGTCGGTCCTGCATCCCTGCGGGGTGGGGCAGACGTCAGGAAATCCAATTGAATCAGGGAGTGATCTGACCATGGCAAGGGTTCTACAACTAAATCCCCCAATATCAGATCATGGCGCCAGTGCTCCGAGACAAAAGCTAGATCGAGCGTGTGTCCACACCCACGAGTCAGACCCTGAATTACTTGGTATGTTGGAAAAATGTTAAAAAGAGAGAAAAGGGTAGGCAAATGTATTAAGACAGTAACAAGGAATTACATATTTTCAATGGAGGCTTTATCTTTGGAGGAAGAATGGAATTGCCAATGCTTTTTGCTTTTTTGTCAGGTTCACAAAGTTAGGATTCTTACTGCTATTCTCCCACATTCATCATGATCTTTACCAGAATGCTCATCCTGTATTCAGCTGTGTGGATTTCTAATTAACAACTTGCCCGTAAGGTACTGACCCTCACTGAACTCATCTGTCTTCTTCTGAAATGACTAAGCTCTGTCCTGCATTAAAGATGTAAAAGGCCACAAATTACTTTCATGGTCTTTGTAGCTAAGAAAAGGTGGCAGGGGTGGTGGTGTGTGGGGCAAGGGAGTGGGGAGGAAGAATCATTGCTTGGTGAATAACAATTTCAGCTTTTGGGAACCAAACTAATTTACTCTAGAAGCTCTCTCTGCCTGAGAGAAGTAAAATATTCTGTTATTTTTCAGTTAGGTACTTGTACTGGGTTATTGAAAAAAGGACTTTTCCATCCAAAGAGCTTGGAGAAGGTTAATATGTTTTACAATTACTGAATGTACAAATAAGCTATTCTAGGAATCATAGACAAACTTAAGGTTTCAAAGTCTTAAACTCTACCAAGATGCAAAATAGGAAGTTGAGAGACATACATGCAACAGAAGCTTTAAGAATCTGGTATTCAGTATTCTTGAGAGAATGTTTGTAATTAAAAAAAGAGATGAGTAAATGTAAAATAAAAATAAAGAAGGAACCATATGGAAATATCATGCATGCAAATTAGAGATAATCAATAGTAGTGCACTTGATCCATATAGGGCCACACTTAAACTGAATTTCACAGCCTGTTAACAAGGTTAAAATGGGCTTGAAGTTAAATTTCCTTTGGTATGCAAATCCAAACTATGTTGTGTGAACCAAGCCATTATGTTAAGTCATAATATGATCAAATGTTAAGTGAACATAACCATTATATTTTGTTAACCTTTAGATTTAGATTGTGTATTTGTCTGCAGGTATTTATATATTGACATTGTTGTATCTTAATTCATTGCATCTTTTCTTTAGTATAGTGTATGTCAACTTTCCATAATGAAAATGAATTCCATGTTGTTAGAAGATACAGCATGGTTTTGTATAAAATATTAAAGGCTGTTTCTAACTTTTGAAAATATAGTCTGTAGAGATTCTCAGTCATCCAGGACCTGGGTGTTCCAGGAGGTAACTAGACTTTCTTGTTTTTCTTTTGAAGTTTTAGAATTGTAATGTGCTTAATTTATGAAAAATGCTTCTATATTAACAAGGAGTTGTGATTATTGTGATTTCCTCTTCACAATGAATGGAGATAATGGCTAGACAATGAAATATAAACTCAAGGAAATGGTTTTTCCAGAGTTTGAAAATCTGAATCTTTTGAAAACATTTCCTGTCAAACATCTATCTTTTTGATGACAAACTGACTTCCAAAAACATTGTGGTATGAAATGATCCTTTTAGTGGTTTTCACAAAGCAATTACAAAGATAATAATTTTCTTGTCATCAGCCATAGATCTTTCTTGAGGTTTGAATAATAAATCAAATGAATTTAGAACAATATTTATAAGGATTTAGATAAATTTGTGTTTCTGTATAAACTCTAAATCTACCGTATTCATCCCGAAGATGTTGCTTACATTGAACTTGACAGTCCTTCAACAACACATTTTTATGCCACAAAATTCTAGAGAATTAAACAGTTTTATGTTTAACAGGTTTTTAAATTATTTATGATTACACATTATGCAATTTATTAAAATAACAGGGTCTATTGCCCTATTAGACCACGCTAACATGTTTTAACATCTGCTCATTTTTGCAGCTGTATTATTTTACTAGTGAATGGAATGATAAGCATCTTTACTAGTGAATGGAATGATAAGCATCTGTTGAATGAAGGCAACAAGAAAAAATACAATGAAGGAAATATTAAAAATCATTTTCATTTGTTTGTACTCTATGAATTAGTAATGTGGTATTAATTTTTTAGATCATTGCACTGAGATACAAAAATATATTAATAGCTTTTAATGTATAATGAAATGTCTTGTTTTGTGTTGTTTATAAATATTTTTTCCTCTTGTATCCACTAGGTAGCCTAGTGGCAGTTAACTATTTTTTAGTGGTTAGGAGATTGTATTTGTCTAATCAGGTTTCATACAGGCTTTTGAGACACTAGGCTCAAAACCCGCTCTTTATAAGAACAACAATGCTTTGGATATTATTTTAATGCTGATATTCATTGTGTTTCTTTTGTAAATAAAAAGTTTGTAAGTGCATCAAAATTGGCTATCAGTGTTCTTTGAGCTCACTAAGTCAAATCTCACATGGATAAGACACTTAATGCATAAGCATCCTTTTATTCTCTTTTAAAAAAAAGTTAATTTCTATATTCCTTTCCTGCCTTTGTATTTGTTTATATGTATTCTACTTCTGTCTATCTGTGGAAATGGTGCTCTGTAGAATAAATGAATTAATGAATTAATGAATCAATCAATCAACAAATCATGATATAGCATCACCAAAACCTATCTTCATATGTAAACTCTTTGGAATGGAGTGATAATATGGGTGTTTTAAGCCTACATTAATGAAGCCCTTTTAAATGGTAGAGGATAAAAGACATTGAAGAAGGGCACTATGTTGAAGACAATGCTTACAAAAAGAAAACTCAATGAAAAAAGAATAGCCTAGTGGCAAGATGGGAATGTATGAGGAAAGGAAGACTGAACATATGCAGAAGAGACATAATGGGAAGCATAGCAAGCATTCCTTTAAACAGATTGCTCTCTTGACTGCAAAGAAACAGCAAAGACTACTAGATAATGAATTTCCAGCAAAATAGTGACTTTATTTCCATGACCCTTTTCTTTATGGAGTGTGGAGGCACAGATTTACACTGGATATAAAGCAAAAAAATTTCTATGCCGTGAAAGCTGTCACGGTGAAATATTATATAGTTAAAACAAAACTGAATTTTTCATCAAATTAGACTCAAATTAAATGTTATCCTGATTTGTATCAGGACTTCTAAGACCTTATTTAAGAGCTTCACAGTTAATAGTTATTCTGGAGCGGACATTTTCAAACCTTAAATGTATCCCTGCCATTCATTCAGGAAGTCCCAAAACACTGCTCTAAGAAATTTTGTGAACTAAGTGCTTGAATGTAATGTTTTCCCATTATTCTCCCATGATTTAAACTCTTACATTCCAAGTAATTTTATACTGTAGCTATGATTAATTATTGTGCTAATTATTTGGATAGCTAGAATATTCAGAAATGCAGAATTTTATTGTTTCCCCATAGTTCAGAAAAATGATGAGAAAGATGCAATCTTTTTCAGTGAGAAAGATGCAATGGAATTGTGTTCACTTTTCCTGAACAAGTAACCTAAATCAACATCTGTTTTGTCTGTTTAATTTTTGGAAAGCACATATACATTTTTAACGCAACCAAATTTCCAACTTAGTTGAAATAATAAAAAATAACTCTGAAGTCAAAACAAGGCAACATGTTATCTTTGTAAAGGGTTTGTTTTATATTATATATTAAATATTTTTAAATACTATCATAGGTTTATAAAACTAATAGGAGAATTTTAAAATATTGCCTCTTCAAGAGTAGGTTTTAAGCCACAACCCTTCCTTGCCTCTAAGACAAAATATCTTCTAATTTGAAGCACTTCAGAGGATATCTGATCAAAGTTATATTGAAAATCTAGAGGAAATTTGATTCTGCAATCAATTACAACAGCTGTTATGGTTATGAACCTTTGACTAATATCTACAATAAATGTGGACTGTTAGAAAGGTTCTAACTCCTAGAAAAAGCCAAGGATTTTATTAATTCTACCTTAAAAAAACAAAGTTGCAAACTATTTTCACTTTAAAACAAGGATCTATTTTCCCTCCAGTATTTTCTTAAGTAATACCACAAGAAAAAGCAGAGGAAGTGGCTATTCTGCTCACATACATAATGCATTTTAGAACAAAAATACTCTCAGGGATATAATTTTTGCAGATAGATACTCTGATGAGATGAAATGGCCTTTTGATTAATTATTAAAATTTGGGCCATTTGTTTTTCTGGCTAAGTGCTCATCAACCCATTGTTAGACTTTAAAAATAAGAGTATCTTTCAAGGAAGTGCATCAGAAACCTCACAATTACATAAAAAGTAATTAATTATAAATCCAATGCTCAGTGGTTCAGTTCCTGGCAATACTATCATTGCTGGCATCATGATACATAGATTCTTATGTTTAAAAAAAAGGAAAAGTTTTTGAACAAATATTTTAATGAACATTTTACTGTAAATTCACAATTATCAGTTCCATTTTGATCACACATAGTTAAATGAAAGCTATTAACATTAAATTAAAATATAAAATTAAACACTAAATGTTAATTATGATTTGCAAAAAGTAAAGGCCTTAACTACTTATAGATTATCATTACTCATAAACATTCAATAGATAGTGTATATAAAGAAAGTTCTGTTACATAAATACTTGATGCAATAATGACAGGACTAAACGGAGATGTCAGTCATTGTAAAGAATCATATTTCAAACAACTGGATACAAACAAGGTGCTGATGTCTAAGTGGTTGCACTTTCTTAAAGATTATGTTTCGAAACTTTCTAAATTGTTGGCTTTACCATCACTGTTGTATTCAAAACCAAGGCAAATATAGGATTTTCTACTTTCAAGATATCAAAAAGAAGTATGAATTTAATAGGACCCATCCTGTAATATAGATAACCACAATTTGGATTCAATGAGGTGTTTTAATGTGGAAGCAAATAAAAAAGATTTCACACCATCTGAACATGGCAGAACAATAGGAAAAATGGTGAGGAGTCAGTTTTAAAAAGGAATGTAATCTTTGGAGATCATTTCTTCTTATAGCTAAGCTAGGATCATAATCTGTTCCTAAGACAGGAGGAAAAACAATTTGTGCTTCAAAAATTCAGAACAAACAAAAATTGCAGTAGTATTGTGATACATTTATGATGAAGTAGAACAAGGGTATTGATAGTCTGATTTACTGGAATGAAAATAAATTTCTAGGAGGTTCTTGAGTACTTCATAATTTGATTCAGAGTCCTATAAAGGATAAGAAAGATAAATAAATGTTGGTATTCCAAACATAATAAGTCATGATAATTGTTCAGATGATACTCTGACTTCTAATCGATCTTGAAGAAAAGAAGGTTGCAAGACTGAGGCATTTTTATAGCAATCCTGTGGAATAACCATTTCAGATGGATTATCTAACAAAGTGAGTACTTTGCAACCCAGCAAACCACATTGTGAGGCTTTCTCTCTCTCTCTCTCTCTCTGAGAAAGAGAGAAACAGTGAAAGATACTGAAATACATCTAGATGTTCTGCATTGCTTTTCTGTGTCTTTTAACATGTCACATTTTATTTCATGATTTGTCTTACTAAAGGGAGGCTCATGGAATCTGTCTGAGGGGCCAGGTTTACTACTTCTTTTCATAATATGAATACTGCAGTACAAATATCACAAAGGTTCTACTTCATTCTTTATGTCTGTCTAAACCCTTTTTTGTTTTCAGTTTTCTAAAAGGCATGTACAAAAATGAAACTAAGTATTTGCGCTGAATTTGCGCTGTCAATTGCTTCAATTGACAGAATTGACTGGGGAAATGAGGCGGGGTATAAATTGAATAAAAATAAAAATAAAATAAAAGAGTTCATAATCAGAAAGAAAGGGAAGAGAATTTTCACTCTGATTTCAAACTTCATTCAAATTTCTGAACAACCATGAATATCTAATGACACCACATGTGTGCCTAATTAAACATATGATTATGAATGATTATGTGTATTGAACTATTATGTCTTTCTAATGAAATATACATTTGTGCCTTCTTAAAAGCAATCCTTATTCTGTTTTGACTTTTTTCTTCCAGATTTAAAATCTTTCTCTGTGCATATGAAGCCAAGCTTATTTAAAAATAACTTGAATATCTATAGCTTTATGCCTATTTGCTAAATAGGAACTCCTACTGTATTCAGTGAGATCTGCTCATAAATGAGCACATTTAAGATTGTGATATTTTTTTCATTATTGTTATTTTTGATTGTATTGTTTTATGTAAGAGACTGATCTTGATTTTATGTTTGTCTTTTTATAATAAATATTTGTGAATATTTTATGTTATTTTATGTTATTAATTTTATTAGTTTTCACTTTTCATAAATCATACTCGGATAATCGTAATAATTAGATGCAAACCCCAGAAAATCAATTTTTCAAGTTGAAAGTAAAAAAAAAAACTATGTGCAGTGAAAATTTGATAAGCAATCATAAAAATATAAACAATATAAATGAATATACTTATGAACAATACAATAATTGTATAAACCAAATATTTACCCAAACAGGAAAGTTTACTGGAGCAAGCTCAGAAAAAAACCCCTCCTGTATTTACTTTTTGAATTTCTGATTTATTCCACAGTTTTATTCCAGATATCCAGTACAAAAGTAGTACAAGGCTGATGCAATTATTAATTATGAATAATATTGGTAAGAAAGCACAAACAGAACTGACATGGACTTAAGCATCTTCAAGACCTTGGTGGTGATGGGGATAACTGATTTTGAAGCACAGTATTCAACTATGCAGGTTTTAAATTTCCCACAAGGTGGCAGAGGCAGCTTACAAGAGCTTTTTGGTAGTGAAATGTTCCATGAAGGATTCCATGATTCTGAAAATCTATACAGTTTTTTGAGAAGAAACCTAGGGCAATGGTACAAGAATCCCACTGATTCTTATCAGAAGAACTATAGATTTGCATAAATATCTTGGTAGACCGTTAAGAAAAAAAATTCTTTTGAAACACAAAAATCTTTATAGGGTAAGATTTAAGGAAAATGATATGAAAGCATTGGGAGGCTCAGTGTGCGTGTGTGTGTGTGTGTGTGTGTATGGTGCGTGTGTGTGTGTGTGTGTGTGTGTGTGTGTGAAAGAGAGAAACAGTGAAACATACTGAAATACATCTAGATGTTCTGTATTGCTTTTCTGTGTCTTTTAACATGTCACATTCCATTTCATGATTTGTCTTACTAAAGGGGGGGGGGCTCATGGAATCTGTTTGGGGGGCCAGGTTTACTACTTCCAAGAGGCTCCTATTTGCCCCTGTAAACCAAATGATTGAATCAGAAAGTAAAAGCTAATTTCATTCTTGATTTTCATCATTTTAAAATGATCAAATGTCATTTCCCCACTTTCCTAAAGTTTAAAATAAACCTGGATGTATACTTTTGAAAGGGAAGCAAATGAACAATAGGAAATTATTTGAAAACTATATTTAAAAGGATGTTTGCTCATGGTTGGTGTCGAGGGATGGTGACCAAGCAATAGATCATGAACTCTTGAAGGGTTTCGTGAACAATTTTCCTGGATTTGACAATTTAATCTGGGTGTTTATCTGGAAAGTATTCAAACTGCCAAACTGCTTTTGTGTAGAAAATAGGATAGTTTTTTAAAACTAGCATTCATATCATTCTAATAATTTTCTTCTTCATATTTTCATATTTTTACATTATTATTTCAAACATAAAAATAACCACATTAGGTGTTATGATGGAGTCTAAAAGAAGCATAAAATCTGGTGCAATTTCTGTCACATCTAAAAGATGAGTCTGGACTGCCACGTGGAAAATATTTTTAAAAATATTTTTTCAAAACACTTTGAAGAATTTGAAATAAATATAATCATTTCAATAAAACAGACTTGGCTTATGGATTTAACAGACTAGGTGATGAATTTTTAACGTTGCTTTGCCTGCCAATATCGGAGCTCGGTAAGGCATTCTTTCCCCAAGGTACTTGCTTGTTTGCCAAAGCCAGTTCAGCACCACTGTGTTTGGACAGTTCGACCAGGGAAGAAATTGTTCTCCTATCTAGTGTATTAATAAATGCACCCTCTGGCTAGAAACTGTCCATTGTCATTCCTAATTAGAAATTTCATAAGAATCTACAGCTTCAAACAGTTTTCTGCAAACTAATAATATTGAGTATAGTAAGAACAAGGGCAATGATCCTCTTTGCAGTATTTAACTGAACCATCAAACAGTTTCTAAGATATTTTAATTCTGTAATCAGGAATACAGTATTTAGGAACTGTGGCACATCTTCAGTTTAAAAAAAAAAGGGGGGGGAAGTCACTTGGTTGAGAGGATATGAGTTTGACATTTTATTTGAAACTAATTTCCATTAAATTCTATCCTCCCCACCCCATCCTGCTTTCAATAATAAGTTTGGGAGCAAGACAGTTTCTTTTAAAAAAACATTTGTTTTATTTAGAAAATTTATATGGCCGCCCTCTCACTCTCAGCGACTCTAGGCGTCTTACGAACAGTAAAAACACAACCTAAAAAGAAATAAAAAATTAAATATATAATTCAATGTAATGAAATTCGAGAAGAAAAGTGAAATTTGAGAAAGGCATTTCACTGAAACTTTAGTTTGAAAAGGTTACGGAAGGGGTCGCGTGGTGGGGAGGAAGTGTAACTTAAAGCAAGTGTTTATGAGAAGCTTATGACTCCTGTTCGCATCATCTTGGACATAGAGTCGTTATGTCCCTTGAGGAATTGGAGTGGTGACGTCTTTTCTGATACCGATTATTACGTGACTGCAACAACAAAAATGAAAAGTCATCGGCAAATAAAAATCCGAATGCCATATCAACAGCGAAGGAAAATAAGCTAGACAATCGGCAAGACAACAAGAGAAAGAGAGAGAGAGAGAGAGAGAGAGAGGTTCCTGTGCGCAACCGAGAGCTGTCGATCAGAAAGCCAAGTGTGCAAAAGATCTGACAGCTGAGAAGGCGGGTGGATGTCAGCGGCAAACAGCGGAAGGCTCCTCAACTTGGAAGACACAGAAAAGAAGAGCGGTGAAAATATCAACGAACGTCAGAAGCAGCTCGGTGAAGATAGAAGGTCTGAAACCTCGGAAGAACACAACTAGCTCTCACCTGCTGCTGCTCTGATCTGCTGGGGCTTTTCCCACCTAAAGAGCCCGCTCTTCTATTTCCCTCGCTCTCTGTGTCTCTACGCTCCCTGGCAGGCTCTAGTTTCTGCAAACTTTTTTTTCTTTTTGTAATTTGAGTGGATTTCCTCTCCCCCCCCCACTATAAGTTAGGCAGACAACCAGTCGCTCTGCTGTCTATCCCACACGCCCCCTCCCTTTCTGCGGTTTCCCTTTTGCCCATCAGAGGACTGAAGACAGAGAAGTAGAGAGAGGCAGCGATGCTTCAAGAGGATTAACTACAGCCGCCGAAACTTCGGAAGAAAGCTTTTGGGATCCAGACTCAGTCGCGTTCTCACTCTCTCGAGTTGAATGGTAAGTTACACTAAATCAGGTGCGCTGGACTATAATTTTCATCTTGCTAGCCAAAGGGTAAGGGAGTTGTAGTGCAACAGTTCTGGAGGGCGCAGGTTGGGGACAGCTAAGCGGGATGAATGGCTCGTAAATCAGGAAGGGAGGGGAAGGAATGGAGGAGGGAAAGGGGGAGGGGAAAGGCGCAATCCCAAAGGCAGCTTTCTCTACGCCTGATGGGCCAAGCTTATGGAGCCTCTTTCTTAGCGGGGACCAGGGCCCCCAGAAGAACCCAACTGTGACAGTCTCTTTTCCTTCCTTCCTTCCTTCCTTCCTTCCTTCCTTCCTTCCTTCCTTCCTTCCTTCCTTCCTTCCTTCCTTCC
>JANHGC010005570.1:47278-58136 GCA_027560395.1 Boaedon fuliginosus | reverse complement strand
GCGTTTCTCGCCCTGCTGCTTTATGGGCTGATTATGCACTGCAGCGTCTACTGCTCACCTGCTGCTGCCGCTGCTGCTGCTGGACTTCAGTACCCCGCGCTGAGGTAAGTGCCCTATTCTTCCTTCCCCGCCCCCTAGCTAGAGGCTAGCCTTGGCTGCCGTCGCCGCCCGGCGCTCCTTGTTCGTCTGCTCCTTTGAGATTCAGCCGTCCAGGTTAAGGCTCGCGAACGTAGTCCCCTGTCCAAGGCGACTTCCCCACATCTGGCAAAGGGAAGCTTCTGCTCGCAGAACGGGCCATCGCCCGGTTCTTCCATTTGTATGTCCTGCCTGAGGTTAGAAGTCCACTGGGACTCTTAGATTCAAGACAGGCCGCAATTCTTAGGCGCGTAGGAGAACGGAACGGCCCGGAAAACGTGCGAGGTTACAGTATTTTGACCGGGGTGTGTACATATGCGTGTGTGAGAGTGGGAAGAAGAAAACGCGCGTGCGTGCTTGAGTGCATATGCATGTATGTGTGTGCATGCGTTTTGCTTAATTGATTGCTCAGTAGAAACTTCCTTCTCTTACATCTTGCCCCAAATTGGCAAGAATTAGTCTTCCTTTGGTCTTCCTCCAGAACAATAATTCTGATTTGGGAAGTGGGGTGGGGGAGTTCCTTCGGACTAGGTTTTTCTGTCACAGTCTCTTGGGAATCCCTGACTGAAAGTCAGTGGGTTCCCCTTTTCAGGTTAGTGTCCTAAATAATCCCAGAATAGTACTCTCTAGGTGCATGTTTAGGATCACAATGGATAAAACGCCTTTGTAAATGTTATTTACAAATCTCTGAGCTTATCTCCAAAATGAAGAAAAAATGCAGAAATTCTTATTAATGCTAGGCATTAATGATGGCCATGCTTACTCAGAAATAAGTGCCAGTTATACCAATGGAATTTATTTCTAAATATGGGTATATACATAATTTTCCAGAAGTTAGCCTAAAATATTTAATAAATATTACTCTTAGATCAGTGTGTTACTTAGCAGCCTTACAATAAAACTATGTAAATTCCATGGACATAGGTATACGTACACCAGAACTCTATTTCTGATCTGGAATTTGGTTGCCCATTGCCTATTGTCTTGTCTGGTAGGCATTAAAGAAGTTTCTAGAGGAAGGTATTTGGCTGCAGTTAAAACACTGCATCATCTGTTGCATTGCTGGTAGTATGAATCCGGGTTTGAAATCATATCTCATAAACAATGAAATGATTCCTTTTGTACATGATCGTTTTTCAGAGAATTGCCAAATTATCTGAATTACCTGATTAATATCTGTTTATTTCAGTAGATGCCTGTAAATTGGCTAATTTGAAAGAGGATTGATTCCGGCTATCCCAGGGATGTAGGTTAGCATGGGAAGCTGGAAACCTGTTTTGGAAGAAAGCAGCGGAAAAACATTTTTGTAACTAGTAAAAAACTGCAGGAGCTGAGATAGATTCATTGGTGTCTTAATTTCGCAGCAGCCACCATTTTTAATTCTGTGCAATTTAGATTAATTGAAGTGTAATCCAGACTGAAGTCAAGCAGTACACGATATAGGACTAAATCTTTTCAAAACGGTAGCATTGGTTGGCTAATGCTGTCTGCTGACTTTCTTTCAAGATTTGAAAGATTGGCTAACACAGATTCTCAGAATGGAGTTATCTGATCCTCAATGATTTTCAGTTCAGTAGACAGTTGATTTCTTACCTCATTTCCTGTCATTGTAAGGAAATGTAGGAAGACTATTAGACTCCTCCTCCCGTCCAGGTATGTTAGTTATTTTTTTCTCATATAATTTGTTTCTGGAATTCCTAGGAAAAAACCCAAAAGATTTACACCAACATGCCTTAGAAGGACATGATTCTCCTACAATATCTTCTAGGCTATTGTTTAACTACCCCCCCTCCAAAGTCACTTTCTTCCGAAAATTTCTGCCCAAAATTTAAATGTGTTTAGCAATAAATTCCAAATCAATAAAATCTTTAAAATAAATTTACAATAGTCTATTGAATAAGAAAACCCACATTACTTTGAAGATTTAATACCATGAATTTCAAACTGGTTTGCCAGACTGGTTCCAAAGATGCACAGAAGGATTTAATATTGGAATCTAGTTATTGTTATGTGCCATAAGATTGATTTCATAATCCACAATGGAGGTTAATTAAGGATGACTGTTGTGTATCCCCCTTACACTTCTTAATATCAAAGATTTGGTCACTTCCAAGCATAAGCGAGAACCAAGGTAGTATGTGACTGAAAAAATAAAGTCCAGAGACCAGAGGAGATCTAATAAGATTTATACAGATTTCTTGCAGAAAATAAAAAAGAATTCGCTATTTAACTGAAAACGCCTCCTTATTCAGGGGCAGTCTATATTAATTGCCAGCTGAGCTAAAGCCAAATGAATCAAATTAAGGCTTGGCAAAGGACAGAATGCGGACCTAGTTGGAACCATTTCGAAAAATCTCCAAAGCTACTTGAGAGACACCAGCTTTTGTCGAGGAAAGCCATCCTTAGCGTTGCTTCTGGAGAGGAAAAAGCCCCGCACTCTGCTTCCTCCCGCACTGAGAGCTCTCTGGGAAGCTTTAAGAAGTTCAAGGCATTGCTGGATTCTAGTCCAGACGAATTGGGAGGCGCCTCTGCGCGGGGAGAGAAGGGAGGCGGGGAGTTGGGGGTTTTCTCCTCCACCAATCCTGGGGACAAAAACAGGCTTTCCCTCCCACGGGAAAGGGGGACTGCGGCGCTCTCTGGGCAATAGCAGAAAGAGCGGCCAAACAGCGCAAATTGCGCTCCTGCGCAGACTCCGAGATTGTCCTGAAACGAACCAGCTTTGTCCACACCCACCTGGTTCTCGGGACGGTTATCCGCGCTTGTCCTTTCCCCCCTCCCCGAATCCCACCTGTATGGGATGGTGTGTGTGTGTGTGTGTGTGTGTGTGGGCGTTGGAAAGCAGCGGCCTGAACCGGGTGAGAGACATCCCTTCCCTTCTTGGCTCAGAGGGCGACGGCAGCCTTCAAACGCCCGAATTAGCAGCCGCGAAACACTTGAGCATCTATTATTGATCGCTCCTGCCGACGAAAATAACTGCCGGAGATGCACAATGACCTAAAAGCAGGGAAACGGCGGAGGGAACAGGAGGCTGTGTGTGTGTGTGTGTGTGTGTGTGTGTGTGTGTGTGTGTGTAGGGGGAGGAAAGGAAGGCTACAAGGAGGCGGAAAGGGTCCACCGGGTGTGGGAGGGGGTATGTGTGGATGCACTCAGGTAGGAAGGAAAGAAGCTCTACAATGGCAGCGAAGTCGGCTCACTTGAGATTTCAGTGTTGGGACGCTGAGTCTGTCCGCCTCGCCGAGAAACGCGCAGAGGCGCCCGAGAGAGTTTCTTTGCCGTGGGAGGCTGGTGCGCGAAAGGGAACAACCTTGTTGTTTCCCAGAAAGTGCAAATCCGCCGGGAGCAGCCACGCTGTCCGCATTTCTTTGTTCCGTGGCAAGCTTCGGGCTTCCAGGACAACCTGATAGAGATCCTGTCTCCGTTCCCCTTTCAGTTCCAGGGTTGGTGCCCAAGGCCCCGTTTCTTCCCTTTTTGGGTTTCCATTGTCCTGGAGAACTAAGAGATATACCCGCAGGTTAAGTGAAAGCAGTGGGGGGTCAGTTGGCATCTGGGTCGGGAGAGGAACTGAGTGTCTTTGGACCTGAGGAAAAAAAATCAGTCCCTACCCACAAAAGTGCGTTGGTCTCTCAGATCCGCCTTTGTCCCTTCGCAGAAGGGCTCTTTTGGCAGACTGAGCGGGGAAGGGCGATACAAAGCGCTAGGTTACGGAGTGGCGCTTGCTCAGGCTTAGGTTGAGTTTTTAATCTTTCTACCCGGGCCCTTCTTCCCAAAAGATGGGCAATCATCCCAGAGTTAGCTGGGCAACCGGTTTCAAATTCCCAGGGAACTGTCGTTTCTCTCATTCTGAGGTTGTCGGGATGGGCAGCGGGGCTTATGCAGCAGCCAGCAGGTGTGTAATAGGGGTGGTGGTGCCATTCTCTTTTCCCGGGAATACCCCTCTTAACCAGTTAGAGGTGGCGGGTGGGAGCTCGTCTGCTTGCAGACTCTCATCCGTCCCCTTCCCAAATTGCCCCTCCGCTGCATCCCCCCCAAAGTAAGGCGGCGCTTGTGCGTCTGTTCTCTCCTTCAGTAGGCTGGAAGATGAAATGTACGACGAAGAGGGCAACACTCTTTCGGACTATGCCTTTGACAGCGAACCCCTCAGTATAGCCGACCCTTCCTCCATGCTGGACGACATGTACACTTTGTATTACCCGCCGGAAAAAAGGTGACTTGAGGTTGCATTTATATATTTTGAATGATGCGCCCGGGACCAGTCGCCCAGGGCTGATGGTGGCACTCGTATCTCAGCCCACATCTGTGGGTGTGGCGGGCGGATTTCCCTTGCGCTTCCGAGCTTTGTCTTGAAGGGTGGGGGAGAGAGAGAGAGAGAGAGAGAGAGAGAGAACCGATTCAACTGGCGTCCCCAGAGGCAGCCCGGGCGAACAAGAAAGGGGAAGGGTGCTCAATACAGCAAGGCAGACGAAATCAGACTTACCGCTTCTCCTCCACCTTGGAAAAGCGAGAATCGGGAGTCTGCAGCCATCAGCTTACTTCGTCCAGCCTTTGAAGTCGACCGGGAGGGGGTGGTGGTGCGGGAAGAGACAGCTGATCTTGACAGCCAGGCGCCGCTGCCAAGATAGGCGCGGCCCGGTCTCCCAGGGGAATACCAAGGAGAAGTAGGGGCCAGACTGATGACGGCGCCCTCCGAGGGGGTCTTTCCCTGCTCTTCGGTGGCTTATCGGCTTGCGGGGGGGGGGGAGGATGTCCATGGTGTTTGTGAGAATTGGGTAATCAGCACCCCTTGTTGCTTATTAATCTGTGCTCTTTCCACTTGTCCCTTTTAGGCGTGCAGATGGGATACTTAACAAAGCGTACAGAAAAGTGCTGGGCCAGTTATCTGCAAGGAAGTATCTGCATTCTCTGGTGGCCAAGCGGGTGGGGTAAGATGATATCTCTTGTCTGCAGATTCTTGTATGCTTGTGCTTGTGTTAGAGGCAAAACAACCAGCTTTTCAAGAAACAAGGGTTAATGACAACCCCACCCTCACTACTGCTAAATGTATTAAACCATTAACATGCTATTAGATGCTCAGAAGTGTATGTCTTCTTCTCTCTTCCTCCTGAAGATGTGTGCTTTAAGAAAAAGGGGCTTTCTTTCCACAGGGCATGTGCTTGAATCTCTTGCAGTCCCATATCTTTGATGGAGGAAATGAAAAATGCATTTTGCATCAGAGTACTTAATATATGCACTACACACCTTCATTCCTACAAATGAATATTTGATTTGAGTTGCCAGCCTCCTACCTGGCCTGTGGTCCAATTGCTTGATTCATCCTGGATGCTATTGTGCACTGTGCAAGACTTGGGCTGTAGGTAGGGTTGTAAGCCAAAATGTATTTTTATGGAAATAGATTTCCCTCATTTGGTCTCAGTGGAATTTCTTTCTGGAAAATTTGACAGGAGTATTGATTTGCAAAAGTCAGGTCCTTTGTAAAAATTGCTTCCTTGGCCAATAATCTCCTTGTTCTTTTTCTCCTCTACAAAGTCTGGATGTAAAATTCAGAAGAATATTTAACACCCCTCCCCCCACAGATGCCATAACCTATTATTGTTACACTTGGGATACTAATCTGAAAATCCTTATCATGCAATCTATTGTTTATTTAAGAGGGGTCATTAAAATCAGTTGGATTAAGTTCTCTGATCTGAAACTCTGAATTGTGCCACTATTATTCCTAAATGCTGTTTAATATGATACCATTAGCATCACCTCTTCAGACTGACTGCACGAAAAGCTCAGCTGATAAAACAGCCTCAGTTACTGTACACTTCAGTCCTTTATGGATGGCCCTGCTGCCCCAACCTGCTCTGTGATGAATCAACGCTAAAGGTCTTTGTCTCAGAGGAAGAAAAGATCACATTTCCATTGATTCAGGGATAGAGTTATCAAGAATTTTGTGGCGTGAAAATTAAATGGATAGGACAAGAGAAGGACTTGGGAATAGAACCTCCCAGTCTTAGTGGCTTAAAATCAATTCTCCCAGGCTGATATGAACCCAGTATGCTCATATGTGTCACTGTACCTATCAGCAGAAAGGAACATTTTAATGAAGGGGGAATGGATTACACAATTTATTCATGAATAATGCAGAATGTGACGAGCTGGTCTCCCGACTGTGGGCTTGCATTGTGATCAGTCTTCAATTTCCGCAGAATGTTTAGAGAAATCCTTTGTCTCCTCCTCAAGGAAGAGCCTACCACTGATTCCTTTTGCTTCTACCCCACAGTCTACGTGTTGCTTTAGCCACTCACCAAGCAACCACATAAAGAAGAACAAAAACAACACTTGAATTCCCACCCAGGCCAAATTCTTTGGATATGTCTGAATGAAGACAAATAATGATTAGAAAAAAATTCTTAGGTTATTAAAAAGAAATTTAAAAAGGAAATAGGGCGATCAAGGCAGGCAAAGCATCTGGAAGGAAGTTTGGACATTTGGCTTGGAAGAAAGAGAGGGACTGCTGATCCTCAGCATTGCAACCTAAAATGCCAAGTAAGCAGATTCATCAAAGGTTAAAAGGATCTTGTTAATAAAAGAAACAGTTCGCTTAAACAATCCACACAGGGTTGTTTACACACAGAACCCAGCTATTGGGATCTTACACACAGAACCCAGCTATTGGGATCTAAGTCACTTCCATTTTCATTGAAAGCGACTGTCGGATGTTCCCATTCTGTACATGTTTCTCCTTCTTCCTTGCCCTCCCCAGAGATTTCTCTTGTTTCTATTGGTGCTGTCTGTTGATTCCACTGTTGCACCAACCATGGTTTGCTTTTCTTTCTTTGCCTTGCAGTGGGGCCAACAGCCTGGAGGACGACTCAGAACCCCTTTCCAAAAGGCACTCGGATGGCATATTCACAGACAGTTACAGCCGCTACCGAAAACAAATGGCTGTCAAGAAATACTTGGCAGCAGTCCTGGGTAAAAGGTATAAACAAAGAGTTAAAAACAAAGGACGGCGAGTAGCTTATTTGTAGCGATGAGCTCCCAACCACTCCTGTGTACACAAGAGTCCCCCTGGGGGAAAAAAAAATCTGAGAGAGGACCACCCCTCCCCCCAGTCATTTCCAAACTGACTGATCAATCACCACTCTCCTATGTTATCTAAACATGTATTTATGTATGAAGTAAAGCCATTAAATGACTATTTTGATAATAATATTGTTTTTCTTTTGTACAAAAATTAAATTAAGAGTAAGCACTAGAGAAACGCACAGATCTACTTTGTGGACCAACCCTTTAAATAAATAGATATAAAATAATAAATATTGGATAAAAATGCATTAGTGTTAGAGCTTTCCCCAATCAGATTCCCTCAAATGTGCTTGATTACAACTCCTATCATCCCCAGACAGCTACCTTACTCTTTGAAAGGTAGTGGTTTGGGTAAAACTCTGGGGTAGTGAACAGACCAGACTAATAGTCCTTTAGTGGTTAGCTTTGCACAAAAAAACCGAGGGCATTCCTCTAAGCTTATGGTTTTTTTATAAAATAGAAAACATTGAAAGAGGGAGACAATCATTGCTTTGAATATGATTCCTATTTTTGTAATGGAAAATAAAGGAGAGTATTTTTTATTTATGACAGGGCTGAAAGAATAACTGGTCTCCACTTGATAATGTACATTCGCAAAAATACTTTTCCCCAAGGGGTTTAGGATGCTCTTGAACAGAGAGCATCTCTGACCCCTGGGAGTCTTTCCCGAAAAGCCCTTGGCCATTACCCCTCCCCTCACATCTCGGGCTAGAGAAGGCGTTGCCTTACTTCCTAAGAATAAGTCTGCCCCTCCCCAAAAGTGAGCTTACTCCAGTCCAGGCTGCACAATATGCAGCATCAACCAGTCTGCTGCCCTCTAGGGTTTTTTTTTTGACCCCCCCTCCTCCCACTCAACAGATCTTCCTGCTACTTAGAAACTATGAGAGAAATAGCCCATTTCGGCCCGTTTAAAGATTTAGGGCTCAGTACAGTTCAGTGAGTAAGAGAAAACGTACCCATATGCATTTTTCAGGGAAGGATACGGTGGGGGAAACCCTTCCTCCAAATCCTAAGAATAGATCTGTGTCTAAGTGCGTGTGCACATACGCACCTATTCATACTTTCTTTTTCTAGAAATAACTACAGGAATTAGAAAGCTTCCCTTAAGGAACGGGAGAAGTATCTCTTCCTCGGCCCTTTTGAGTTTGGATTGACGCAATCCAGGCTCCAAGTCAAATAAATTGGTTCTCTCGCTTCCGCGCAATGAGCGCGATATAGCGGGCGGCACCACTTCAATTAGGGCTGGGAGGAGCAGAAAGAAATGCTCTGCTGCTAGAAAACCAGTTCATCAGGGAGATGCTATCCAGACGGGGCCGTTCGCCTTGCTGGACTCGTTTTCTAGCAAGGCACGAAATAATCCGAAGGACACCCCAAAATTCGCACAGTGTTATCTTCGAGCCCTCCCCAGAGATTTAGGGCCACCGCGCGCTACAAAGGATCCCGTGCACCTCTCCAGTGCTGCCCAGGCGCCCTCACATTTTGCTCTATTGGCCGGCCTTTTCTCTTTGGAATCGCCCCTCCGGGCCTGGCCAGAGGGAGCCACGTTTTCCGCCTTCGGTGTTGCCCGTAGATTTTACGCCTCCCTTCCCTCTTGGCCTCTCTCGCAATGTTGTGTTTTCCATCCGGGTCATTTCAGTTTGTTTTGGCTTGAAAACAACAACGAACAAATTATATTGTGAACGCCTCAGGCATTTTTGAGTTTTGTTATGACGCGAGCTCTGATTGTAAGACCGTTTCAGGCCCCCTCCCCTTGTTGTAGCGACTATATATCTCTATATCTATCTACTAAATACTTAACGCACTATTACAGAAAAGGTTCTTTTAAAATATATATATTTTAATTCTTTTGGTTCCTTGTTGATTTATTGAGTTTGGAGGTTTAAAATGTATTTTTCTACATCATGGCTTTAACCGCTTAGTAAAATTTATTTCATACAATCAACTTTTGTCATACTAGAATGTGTAGTGTCCATCTGCGCTTCAGTTTCTGATATTTATCAATCATCTTTCTGTATGGATGGGGATTTGGAAATGTGATGGGGAGGTGGGTGAGACGTGGGGATGGACTAGAATGATTTAGAAATGGACTAGGAAGATACTTATTTTCTCCCCTTCCCTCCCCGGAGAAAGAACAGCTAAATGTATCTCCCGATTCAGTTGGCAGAATTTGGATTTAATCCAATAAAAGTGCTGCAATCAAAAAGCTTAGAGCCCCTTTCCCTACCTATATTGGGACTAAGCTAAACTGTTCATTCACCTATCTAGACTATGGTGGGCCTGGGCACAATACCTCTCGCAGATATGAATAAACCGAAGTCATCCAAATAACTACGGTAGGAAAACGAGCAGTAAACCAATCATTTGGTTTCCACTGAAATCAAGGGCACTTGGTTTTTTTTAAATACCAGCAGGATCTTCAGCATAAACAAAGGTTGGGGCACCTTCAACACCAACATTCGTTAGTGTTTAAGGTGTCACAAGATCTTTGGTGGTTTCAAATGGCCTTCTCTCTAGAAAACCTTCAGACTTTCTCAGGAGAATTCCTGCCATTTCAATGAGAAAAAAAGCCTATTTAGACCTATTCCTATTTTATTTCCAAAACAGGAGTGGTTAAGAGGGACCTTAGTGGCAAGATATGCTCCATTCCCCACTCTGCACACTTGATAAAGAGTGGCTGTATATCCAGCCACTTACAGCTGAGTTCCTCAATATTTGTATATTGTCCAGCAAGTGGCAATGATTTCCAACAGCTTAATACTTTTAGGCTCCTCGAGTCCAAGAAATCACTTCCTTGTTTACAAAGTTTTAACTGCTTCCCCTGTTTTCCTTTCTAGTTATAAACGAGCGACCACAACAAATTATCTTAAGGTGCATGTGATTTTTTTAAAAAATATTCTCCTTCCAAAGGTGAACTTGAACGACCAATGGAACTTTAGTCTGAAATGTCCGCTCCGCTTGATTTTACCCCAATAACTCCTCCCATAGAATCGCCAGCTGCCTTGCTCAGTCGGCGGGGACATGGGCTGACAATTTGGGAACTTTGTGCCCTAATCCTTGTCCCATCAACGCGATCAACCCTCCTGGGGCACCCGCTGGGAAGGGACTGGAGCAAGTGCCATGGGACTTGGAAAAATAGGGCAGACTTTAAACCCGATCTAGGCTTGGGTTTGACCCCCCGCCTTCCCGTTAGAGCAGGAATTGGCCTCTGCCTGGCCGGGGTCCGGAGTACTTCAGACAGGACAGCTTTCCTCGGGGCTCCAAAGGGGCCGTCTGCAGCCCGCGGGCCTTCGACCCGAGGACGGAACGGCGGCGGGAGGGGTGGGGGGAGAGGAGAAGCGCAACTTCCCTCGGAGTTTCGCCTCCCGTTCAGGCCATGTGCTGTAGGACGCAACTTTCCGTGCCTTCCCTTCGCCTTTTAAAATCGCCACGAGATCACAGATGGCTATTTAGTGGCCCTACAATGCTGCAAGACATCCGCTTGCCTTTCTTTCTTTCTTTCTTTCCTTCCCCCCCCCTCTCTCTATTTCTCTCTCTCTCTCTCTCTCTCTCTCACTGGCTGCTCTGTGTCCCTTCCAATTAGAGAGGATTCCTGGCTTAATAGGGAAATGAGAAAGGGAGCTGCAGCTGCTAGCAGGAGAGAAAGAGAAAG
>JANHGC010005569.1:53876-66533 GCA_027560395.1 Boaedon fuliginosus | reverse complement strand
AGAATAGAATAGAATAGAATAGAATAGAATAGAATAGAATAGAATAGAATAGAATAGAATAGAATAGAATATTCTTTTGCACGTCAAGCAGGCAATACCTAGCAAACCTCAAATTGCCATCATGTGAAAGACCCAACCTGAAGATCTGAAAACTCAGTCATCACTCAGAAGAAATGTGTAGTCTTGCTTATAGTACTAAGAAAATAAGCATGCCTCCTTGATTCATACCTAAATGAATCTTGAAGTAAATTGATTGGAAAGCTGAATATATATCCAGGCGGTCCCTTAAATACCTGATTAACTTTCAGCAAGTGTTCAGCTTCCTTTGAATACAACGAAGCCTATAAATGCCCTAAAATCATGCCATGAATCAAGATGTTTTCTCCATTCAAAGGCTGAGCTTTCAGCATTAGCAACACTAAATGTGCTTAATAGGAAACATGCAATACCTGTCAAATGAGACAGATCTAAAGTTATATCACCTTGTGATTTCTATCTGTCTTTAAATTGCAATTAGACAAGAGACATTTCTATAGCAACTTAGATTCCCGACCTTCTGGATAGAATCCACAGGGGTGTTACCAACCTCAGACTTGTCTGAAAATAGATTGAAAGACCATCTGTTGAAGCAAATGACTGCACCCATTTACCTTAATTCTCTCATCTACCCACCCACCCCTATATTCCCTTGTTTTAGAGACCCAGAAAAAGAGAAATGGGTGCAGTTTTCTTCTTGTGTGCCACCTGATAATATCTGCACACCAGATACTAAATATCTGTAAAAAAACTAAATGATCATATTTTCCTACAGGCTTGCATTAGGAAAATAAGGCACGGGGTGAATTTAAAATGTATAATCGCCAATTGTATCATAGGTAGTCATTACCATTAACATTTTAGTGTGCAACGTTTTTAAATGATATGAATTAATTCTGGGCAGCATCAAAATGCAGAAACACATATTCCATAGTAGAAGCTATTGTTAATAGACCCAAGATTATTAGAATGACCATCTGCTTCTGTTATTATGATGAAGAAGCTTGTCCAACAGTAACTTCTTGTTATGTGATACAATTGCCAGAACACTTTGAATTTCCAAAAGCTTTTATAATGTGCACTGTAACAGTCGATCTTCTCCATTTTCCAAATTACATGGTTCTGTTGGAGTTGTCCAAAGTATAAACTGAACCCCAGCCATGCAAATAGCACATTGAGAAGCAACAACTTCAAAAAATGAAGTAATAGTGCCCGGTGTACATTTCCAGATATAAAAGATGTTGTAAATATAACCCTGGAGCTACTGCCTTTTGTTTGATGGAGAGCTGGGGAATTAGTTTGCTCCACAATAAGGCCATCTTTTATGTCTTTGAAACTGTAATGTTTGGGAGAGTGGAACATCCTTTTAAAATATGAGGTTATCTGCTGATTGGCAGAAGAAGTATGTTTAGGATTACACAAGAGACAATAAAGAGCTATAGGAAAGAGAAGAATGGCATTTAGATACATCCAAGAACTGTTACATTTCTTTGCTATGCTTTTCCCCACAGCCATCTGTCCTCACGTTCCGGTTTTCTGTATTTGAATCAGCTTATCATTAAGCATGAAGATTAAAAATGTTTTCGACATGAAAGGCAACATTTCCCCTCTGTTTTTGTCTCAAGCTATCTCAAAACTATTTCAAAGAAAACAGGAGTTCATGTTGTTAAGTCTCCTCCTGAGCTGAATTACAACCAGAGCGGGCCAATCTCCAGTCATCCCATTTTCCCACTTACCAGAATTATTTGACTGCAGCACCAGAGGAGAAAGATTGTTGCTTCACAGGTCTTCGCAGCAGATGTGATCTGGGTACCACACCTGTGACCTAGGTGTAATGCATCTGGGCAGGAGTTGCTGTCGTCTTCCATTTGCTCTCATTCCCAGATAAAATCAGAAAAAGGAAAGAGAGGGGAAACTGTTGTTTCTTGATATCCAGCTGATTAATTCAGGAAATATCTGAAGAATATATTAATTACTGTCTTAAGTACTGGTTAATTTGGCATAGGGAGAGGGGAGATGAAGAGACCCCTAAATACACCTCCTTTTCCCTACTAACCATCTGATTAACTCTGTGAAGGGGCAACTAGAGGGCATTAAAATTTCACCAACCCCACTGATTTATCATTCTGTACTTGCCCCACATATGGTCCTGGACATCTAGTAATGCAGCCGGACAAGATAATAAAAAATATTTAAAAAATAAAGGAAGTTTGTAATTTATATATATATTAACTACATTATATATATTTATACACAGCTCAAGGCAATTCCACTTTGCTCAACGTGGCCCAGGCAAGCCAAAAGTTTTGACACCCATGATCTACAAGTTGAAATCTGGGAAAAAATGAGTGAACTAAAGAAACCCAGGTTCTACCTCCTGTGAATTCCTTGCCCACTGCCTGATATGAGGTGGCTCCCCTCTTCTCCCCACTAATGGCCAGCTTTCCTAAAGGTGCTTTTTCAAAAGGCAACTGGACTTTGGTGAAGCTTCATTTAACGAGAAGCGAAACATCTTAAAGGAAAAACAAAGGAAGTCCATTTTCGATTTGAAAAATACCTTTGAGACAACCAAGAGTTAGAAGAGATAGACCAGGGGTGTCAAACTCACATCATCATATCATCATCACGTGACATATCGGGGCTTTTTTCCCCTTCATTAAATTGGGGGTGGGCGTGGCCAGCAAGCGACACATCTGGCCCACGGACCATGAGTTTGACACCCCTGCCATAGACTATCCATTTTGTTTCTAAAATATGACTTCTCCCAGCTTCCCTTTTCAATATTAACAAGATGAACAATTATTGTCTTTGCTACTCAAACTTTCTGGGGGGTGGGGGTGGGCGGGGAGTGACTCAACCAGCTGTGATAAGACTTAAGAACAGTCAGGAAACAAGCCTCAGTGGTTATTCTGATGAAGTCCATGCCTCCCACAACCCAATTAAACTCATCTCTTTCCCTCATACAATATGCCACCCTTTCAGAACTCCATACTTTTCTTCCAGGAAATTGAAAGCTATTCAAAGAACTTAATAGTCAACAAACTCTGGAGAAAAGCGATTTGCTGCAGCTCCTTAAACCTGACTTGAGAAAGCTGAGTAATATTTTCATTGCTTTGGCTAAACAGCCCAAAAAAACAGCAGCAACCTCATTGACTACATTCTCCAAATGAACAGATTGCTGCTCCTGTGAACTTCAGTCTGAATCCCAGATTGCAATCTTCCCAGTCTCAGCAGGGGGTATAAAGGGTCCTTCTCAGTCTCGAATGACGGAGAGTGCAGTAAAAATGCTAGATGGCAGGGGTTTGTTTATGCAGCCAATTATTGTGAAGAAGTTTACTGAGAAATATATTCCCATCAAAAGAAGCGGAGAAGATGCTCAGGTGGTTACACATCATTGCTCCTGACAAGTATTGATAGCGTAATGTCTGAATGGCTATTTTGTTTCAGTTTCACATGTGTCAGGAAGTCAATAGTAGCTTCTAACAAGACACCCCTCTTTACAATAAATATTACAAAAGTGAACACAGTTTGGTAATATTAGTAACACATGAAGCTATAAAGACTTAAAATAATGTATAGTATATATGGCATGTGCATAGATTGAAATGGGTTGATAGATTATAAATGCAAGACATTGGCCAAACCTGTGGGATTTATACATTCATTGCATGGGGAAATACATCTGCTGTATATTTTCCTAGCATAAATGAATGATAATCAATTGCTTTTAAGAAAGATAGCCTTTTTATCCAACCTTTACTGTTCAGTCGGTTTTGTCATCTCTGCAACATTTCTGGAGCATTTGTTAGTTTCTGAACAACCAATAATTTGGCTGATCACATTGTTCTAAATAAAGCATTTGTTCAGGGCGACCTAACAGAAGAACCAAGCAAATTGAAGATGACTTCCCAGCAAGTATAACACATTTCCCTTCCAAATTTCCCAGCGAAAATTTAACTTTTACTTTACTTTGGAATTGGCAAGAGGAATTCTGGGAATTGAAGTCCCCACATTTTAAAGTTGTTAAGGCTGAGAAACGTTGTTCAAGAGATTTTCTTTAGGATCTCCCTCAAAAAGGAACTAAATAAAATTTTCCTCCACTCCTGCTGCAGTCCTAGTATTTATTAGTCCTAGTATGCTATAGCTGCTCAAGAGAAAAGCCCTACTCTTACGCTTATGAAATAAGACTGTAAGTGAACACAGCCTTCCCTGACTTGGTACCCTTAAGTTGTTGTGGTTGTGGTCTTCATAGAATGTTATAGCCCTTCCCTAAAATTCTGCCTGGCTTACAATTTAATGGAACAACACATACAGTAATAGCGTGGAAAAACAAAAACAGCCATAAAAGAAAACATGCCAAGCCAGGGATTCCACTAACATGTTAACCCAAAACATGCGAACAAGTTAACAATCTTCTGGAATGCTATGAGGGTGAATGCCATAGGTACCTCTAGGAGGGATGCTATTCCTGATTGAATTTGCAACAACCATCTGATTTTTAAGACCCTTAGACCGAGTGGCTGAGAATTCGGAATACAATTCCCAAAATATCAGGAGGAAAAGCTGTGATTAGGACTCAAAAGCCTTTTCCAAATTCTCTCAAGAATGGTTTTTCTGTTTTTTCTGAGGATGCAAAAAAAATTTGCTTAGGGATGACTTGGAACCATTTCTGTTTACCTCAAAGAATTATGACTATGCCTTGAAAGTGGTAAAGTAGCAAAACATAAAACATCGCATCAGTGTCCATAGTGTGAGAACATCATGCAAAGTCCACCATTTGACACACATCATGGTATTTGTCCAATGACATCATCATGAGGGTTTAAGACTCCCGAATCCAGGCGAAAGTCTTACTATACAGGTAGTCCTTGACTTACAACCAGAATTAAGCCCAAATTTTATGTTGCAGAGCAAGATGGCTGTTAAGTGGATTCTGCCCCATTTTATGGTCTTTTTTGCCACAGTTCTTTTTGTTGCAAAAATTTTTATTTCTTTAAAACAATTTAAAAAATATTATCCAACATCAGACTTCAGTTCACCTGAGTAGTAAGGCTTAGATCTTGATCACTACATTTGGATATTACTTATCTTATATAGTTTCTCATTCACATGTTGTATATGATTCCATTAATAAGCTATTATGTCTATATATCTATCTGAATATCTATAATAATACATATTTTATCTGTATTCGATATGTTCATTATGTTCCCTATTTCCTTCATCTTTATTTATTTTTTAAATCTATCTTCTAACCAATTATAAAACACTTGCCGTATCTTATAATAATCAGTTTCTTCCCTCTCTTTGATCAATAATGTTCATCTATTCATCTCTGCACATTCTAAAAAAATTTTCTCTACTATTTCTCCGTTTGGTATTGTTAGTCCCTTCCATTGCTGCGCAAATGCAATCCAAGCTGCTGTCAACACATGAACCATTAAATATGTATCTTCTTTGCTATATATCCTAGGTATTATTCCCAATAAAAATATTTCAAGTTTCATTTCTATATATTGCAATGTCATCTTTTCTAGCCATTCTCATATATTTAACCAGTATTTCTTTGCTTCTTCATATGTCCACCACATATGATAATATGTTCCCGGTTCTTGGTGACATTTCCAACATTTTGTTGATTTATTTTTAAACATCTTCACAAGTCAAGCGGGGTCAAGATGTCATCTGTAAAACATCTTAGATAAGTTCTCTCTATATGCTGTTGCTATTGTCAGTGAATAATACCTTTCCCATAATACTTCTCATTTTTCTAGTTCTGTATTATATCCAAAATTTTGAGCCCACATAATCATTGTCTCTTTAACTCGCTCTTCTTCCATATTAAACCGTAATAAGTAATCATATAGTTTTGTTATCAATTTTTAATCTTTCCCTGTAAATATTTCATCTAACTTTGTATTTTCTCATAAAAACCACTCTGCAAATTATTTTTTAAAACTGCAGCAAATATGTAATTGTTCCAGTACAACATTTCTATGCACTATTTCATTTTTATTATAGTGTAATATTATTAAACATTAGAATATAAAATACAAATGAAAACAGTGGAAAAATGGGAAGGGAGAAAAAGGGAAATAAAGAGGTGTAGGATAAATAGGAAAAAAGGGAAAAAGTGTTAACTTTTGAGCACAGTAGAATGAACATCATAACATTATAGTCACAACTTTTTATTTTACATAATCAGTATACACTACTAGTCATTTCTAAAACAAAGAAAACTTGTCTAATCAGTAAATCTTAATCATGCTAGTGACAGAAAGTGATGTTGACATGGTCCAATACTAAGTGAATGTCATTTAGTTTTAATTCTATTCATTGTACATACTTTTTACAGGTGCTATATTTCTATGACCTATTTTATACTCATTTTACTTGCTCAGTGTTGAATGTTAAAGAAAGGTAGAGGTATCCCCTGTCCAGCCATGTCTGACTCTAGGAGGTGGTGCTCATCCCCATTTCTTAGCCAAGGGAGACAACATAGTCCAACATTTCCGTGGATGTGTGACCAACATGATTATATGGTATATACTGAGGCATACAGAACACTGTTACCTTCCCACTAAAGTGTTACCTGTTTATCTATCTACAGTTGCATGCGCAGCACTATACCTATAATTTGAAGATAGTTCAGACACGAATAAAGTAAGAAGTAAATTCCAAAGTCAAAGTTTCATTTTCCTCCATCTCAAGCATTAAATCCTTAAGCAGTTTCCAGATAGAAACAAAGTTGGATGTATTCTTCTCTTTGATTAAAATGGTTAATTTCGCAACATCCACTAGTTCCATCAGTTGCTCTAATCCAGGGCTGTCAAACTCCAGGTCTGCGGACTGGATGCATCATGTGTTGGCCACGCCCATGCCTGGTTTAACGGGCAAGGGTGTGGCCAAAGGGGAAAAAAGTCTTGATACATCATGTGACAACATGAGTTTGACACCCCTGCTCTAATCATTCTTCCATTGTGGAAGTTAATTAATTAATTATTTTCCATTTTCGCTTCGTGCACTATCCCTGAGCAAGACGCATTGCATATTCGCATATGCTAGCGAATACTAATGAATGCTGTGACATCAAGACCAATTCAGTTTTCAGATCAGATCATTTGGTTTGAAAAAAAAAACCATGAAAGCATCTTTAAAATGTTGCTTGATTTAACATACGTGCGAATGCTTTTCTTCATATAAGAATCTCAATCTGCTTTACAGTTTCACTCATTGTGTAATATCTGGGAAGCAGTTTCAATTATTTTGCTAATTCAAAAATATTTTGCTCTTACTTCTAACACAGATGTTCCTAACAATACCCACGCTTTTTTCCCAATGTACAGAAGATAATTACACAGAAGCACTGCATGTTCTTCTTTATTACCAACACCCAATTCGATGCAATGCTAGGGAAAAAAAAGATAGTTACTTTTTAAAAAAAATGTAAGTTTGTCTTCATACATAATAACAGTATAATATCATTAATATCATTAACAATAGCAGAGTGTTGTAATCATGAAGAAGTTTAGAAGCAGCAAGGAATTTCAGGTAGCCATACATTATTCAAAAAGTATATATATATATATATATGTGTGTGTGTGTGTGTGTGTGTGTATGTGTGTGTTTTCGTAGATTTTCATGGGTGTAGGTGTGAAAGTCTTGGTGTAATCGGGTTTTTTCCCATGTAGGATTGAGAGTATCAAGACAACGTTTCGACAAGGTTGCACTTGTCATCTTCATGCAGATTCAAGCTGGTGGCTTCAGCTTTGTGCTTTTAAGAGTAATCTGTGATTGTGGCTGCATTCTCTGCTTAACTGCCAGTGATTCTCTGATTGGATTTGATAAAATTGACCATGATATCCTTTGCGGCTGGCTCAGGAGTTTGAGACTGGGTGGCACAGACTTATGCTGTTTTGGCTATTTTTCCAAGAATGATCCCTGTTGGTGTTGATAAGGAGTGAGAAGTCTTGTCCACAGCTACTCTTCTATGGTGTGCCATATGGGCTGATACTCTCTACACTCTTTTTAATCATCTATATGAAGCCACTGGGTGATACCATCAACCACTATGGGTGAGGTTGAGGTACCATCAGTATGCTGATGATACTCAACTTTATACATCTCCATTCTTGATGACCCAAGTAATCCTTTCACTGTGTTCTTGTGGTGTCCAGAAACTGTGAAGTTTTGGAGGGGGGCAGGACACTTCAGCTGAAGCCTGCTAAGACTGAATGACTTTGGGTGTAAGTGGCTTCAGGATCTGGGACTTCAACATCTTTAATTCAGGATGAGGTTGCAATGCCCCACACAGATCCAGTGTGCACCTTAGGAGTTTACCTGGTATCTCAATTTCTGCTTGAAGAGCAGGGGTAGTCATGGCTAAGAAAACTTTGTGCTGTTGTGCACCAAAAGCTCTGATTATTTTATGCTTGGACAATTGCAGCATGGTTTATATGGCCCCATCCTTGGATGGAATCACTGAAGCAGCCGGTGCAAGCTTAAATGGACTCTGGGTGATGGTAGACGACAGGAAGGCCTGGAGGAATGTTGTACATGGGGTCCCAATGGGTCAGACATGACTATGCAACTAACAACAACAACAACAACAACAACCCTTAAAGAGAATTCGGGAGCTACAGATGATGCAGAAAGCAGCCCTTGGACAGTGCTTGAAGCCTCTAAAATAGCCCAAGTTATATTGCTGATCCATGAACTGCACTGGTTGCTAGGTTACATCCAGTCCAATTCAAATTGTTGATTGTTACCTTTAAAGCCCTTTGTGGCTTATGTCCAAGTTATCTGAGGAACTATCTTACCCAATAGGAGTAGCTCTGCCAACTAGCCTGGGGCCCCAATGGAGCTGTGTCATTCTGGATGTTCTTAATGAACTAAGATAAGATCCCATCTCTTCCTCATGTATACCTTGTTTCCTTTCCCTATTTTGTCAATTTTTATTCTTTTAATGTTTCACCTTGTTTTTATGAATGTAAACTGCTTAGAGTCACCTTTAGATGCAAATTACAGCATGCATATGAGTTTAAATAAATAAGTAAGGAAATAAAAGTAGAGGACTACTTTTAAGCATGATAATATAAGATTTGGAAGACTGACTCCTTCATCATTAGTTGGCAATTGCATTTTATTAAAGATATTCTTGGAATCAAAGAAACACATCTGGCCATCTGTTGCGTTTTCAGTCGACAACAGTTTCGTTTTCTCGGTCAAATTTTTAATTCAAAGAACCTGAAAATATCTTTTTGCTTTGTAATTAATATTGTTATGTGACCATTTCCCATTTTCATTATAAAGTATTTTAAAGGACTGTTTTAAAATTGACTGAAACAGTTGAAATGGGAGTAATTAAGCAAAACTGAACATACATGTTGCTCTTTACCAATTAATGGACAGACATTCTATCAGTTAAATCTGAATTACATGGAACTGCAGATTCCATCTAAACTTTGTTTTATGATCAATCACTGATTTGGCACACTCTTCTGTAGTTTAATGTTTCTGTCTATACTATACATCCATTTACAGAGGAAGAAACATTCAAACATAATTTTGTTTTGATTAATAAAAATGATTATTCTTATAGGTCAATTTAAAAATACATTGTCCTTTCATTTAGTTCTTAAATTTATTTAGTATTTGGATAACCTATATGAAATTTCAAGTCTTCTCTCACCTGCTCAAAATATTACCAAGTATTCAACAATATTTTTCTCAGAGATATCCAAGTATGGGTTTCTTTTTTTGACATGAAGAAAGTCACATTTATACCATTTTTATTTCAACAATATTATCTTGTCTAGCATTCTGCTAACAGCATCTCTTACTTCCCTGTTCCGCAGACTGTAGATGAGTGGATTAAGGGAGGAGATGACAAGAGTATAAAAGACGGATATGATTTTGTCTTTATCCAATGAGAAATTGGAGCCAGGTCGTATATACATGAAGATGATGGTTCCAAAAAAAATGGTCACAGTAGTCAGATGGGAGGCACAGGTGGAGAAGGCTTTGTATCTTCCCTGGGAAGAGCTGATCTTCAGGATGGCAGTAATAATAGCAATGTAGGAGATCAAAACAGTCAGAAAAGTTGTCAGTGCAATTGCAGTGGATAAAATAAAATGCACAATGCGAGTAATGTTTGTATCTGAACAGGACAACTGAAGCATTGGAGGAACATCACAGAAAAAATGATTAATTGTATTTGAACTGCAGAAATTCAAGTTGAAAATAACTATAGTGTGTACTGTTGAACTTGCAAAGCCACAAGTATAGGCAGCTATGACTAAGAAGATGCAACACTTCTTTGACATGGCAACAAAATACAGCAATGGTTTGCAGATCGCCATGAAACGATCATATGCCATCACAGCCAGAAGGCAACCTTCAGTGGTCACAAAGATAACAAAAAAGAAGAATTGTGTAGTGCATCCTGTGAAGGAAATGGTTGAATGTTCAATCACAAAGGTTGTCAACAATTTAGGGGCAATGGTGGTAGAAAGGCCAAGATCTATAACAGAGAGATTTCTAAGAAAAAAGTACATGGGGGTGTGAAGCCTAGCATCAATTTTTGTTAGAATGATTATCCCAATGTTTCCCACCACAGTGATGAGATAGATGAGCAGAAAGAAGATGAAGAGGGGGATCTGAAGGTCTGGGTGGTCCATGAATCCCACAAGGATGAACTCAGTCACAGTGGTATGATTTGTTTGCATTGTTTATTTCCCTCTGATAGAATAAAAAAGGCAAAATTTATGGCAGCATGGCTGTTGGATTGTTTGAGAATGCCCAAGGGAAAGAAAATAAAAAAATTATAAAGGGTTTGCTTGGCTTGGGGTGCATGAGTGCTCACTGTTGTATTATGAGCATTTTATAAATATGCTCTTTTCAAAATACAATGTTGTATTGGAGTCTGAACATCATTATGTAGGACTGTGGTATCATTTATCAAAGAATAGATTCATACCTACCACCATCTCCTTGCATATTTCAGGGGGTATGTCTCTCTGCAAAAGAATGTAGAGTTCCTCCTAAATTGCACTTTCCATTATAATCTAGTGTTCTCCAAAGAAGCTCAGAGGGATCAATCAATTGAACTGTATGGATGTATAATCCTCAGCCAGAAATGTAACCCACCTGAGCGGGAAGTCTTCTGTGGAACAATCATTGATGTCTATTGGCTACTATGCATCAATATTGCACCTGAAATAAATTCCAGTTTATGATTCATCATCTTTATATTTACAACTAGTTTTTAGAACATTTCAAAGTGATTACCATACGCTACAGCCCTGTCCTGCAAGAGTGATCTATGTACTATTTCCCAAGTAGAAATGCACTTAAGATAAACATATTATCTAAATTTGCGGTTCAGATTAACTGGATTTTAAAACTAGCAAGACACTGGCAATATTCTGCAATATATTACTCCACTGGCAACAAGATATGTCCGCATTAATGCCTGAAGTTGTAGTCACTTTATTTGAGCAGGTGTGTGTATATGTTGTCCCTTTGAACATTCACATCTTTGCTATATTATAAATAATATAAATTGACTGAGAAGACACTGTAAGTAATTCTTTGGCTCAATGTACAAATATTAAGATATCCCAATATAATTTCTATTAATAAGCTGGAGAAGGAAATACTGTTGATGCATGAACTTCATTCTGCATATCTGCATCTTATGTATCACAATAGATTTTACTTTCACAAAGTGGTGAAAGTGGAGTGTGCATAACAAGAGCATTCTAAGAAAAAGACCAATTATTTTAACATCACAATATTTGAGTATTCTGCAAAAATATGATGGTGATGAGGATGAGGAAAATGTAAGCATTTAACAATATATTTAGTTAATTGCTTAATTGAAGAGCTTACCATCTTAGAATCAAGCTTTAATTTCCAAAGTTGAAAGATGAAACATTGGGATACAACTGCTCATTTTATATTTTGCCCATCAGTTAAAAAACAAGTCCATGAAGCTCTAAGTTGAAGTAATTAACATATCATTAAAATGTTCAATACTATTATTATAGCTGAGAACCTATTGGGAATTCATATTTCCACTGTATGGTTGTTAGTTTTTTTTTAATAATTTGTATTATTTTTTTTACATACATTGCCTCATTATGTCAACAGAGCTACCTCCAGGCAACACCCACATCATTCCAAACCATTTATTTATTTATTTATTTATTTGTTTGTTTGTTTGTTTGTTTGTTTGTTATTTATTTATTTATTTATTTAGTTAGTTAGTTAGTTAGTTAGTTTGTATCCTGCCTTTCTTCCCCTGTCAAAGGGAATGCAAGGCGGTGAACAACATTTGGAGGAACAATAAAAACATTATAAAATATAACACTAAAAGAAACATTAACAATAAAAGTCTAAAAGCACTACTATACAAGCATATAATCACAAACATACAATACATTTATACAGGAGTAGTCATTAATTCCAAGCCCGCTGGAAGAGCCAGGTGTTCATAGCCTGGTGGAAGGTCAACAGATTTGGGATGGTCTGGATCCCCACGGGGAGCTGATTCCAGAGGGCCACAGAGAAGGCTTTCATCTGCGGGCCCACCAGCCTGCATTGCTTAGCTGATGGGAC